>JANAVB010010199.1:21097853-21210353 GCA_029216955.1 Iris pallida
TTTTTCCCTATTTTATGGTCATATTTTAATCGTACTTAGATTTTACTCGTGCCTAAAATGATTTTGATCACAACAATATTCCAACTCTATCTCAGATCATATCTAGAAAATTCGATCATGCCTATATTTTATCATTGTACCTAGCGATCATGCCTCGAATCTGATTATGCCTGATGATTTAAATCTGGAACGATCTATAGCAGAGATTTATAGAGTACATGAGTTATGGGATAAAAATGAGATAAATATGAACACTTGAGATCTGAATCAAGGAAGGGATAATTAATGATGTGAATACCAAGCAAATTGACAATGTAGATTAGATGCTGTTAAATGATAAGCATGGAGATGCACTTTAGGAAGATGCATGATGAATCAAAAGATATATAAAGGACGACCGAGATAAGAAATTATGGACTTAAGGTATAACTAATTAAGGATGACAATCGTATGAATTGAATGGTGCAAACGATTTTAAATCAGAAACTAGAGATAGAAGAATTGTAAATAATACAAGGTTGGGAGATGAAATAAGATATTTTTAACAGAGAAAAGTTTGGTCAAAAAGATACAGTGAAATCAAGATGAAGGATTAGAACTTAAACATGATAATTAAATTTTATTGAGAATTCGGGATCAAATATGTAAATGAGGATTTGGAATCAAGATATATAATGTTGATGAAAATGGACGTCTAAATAAATTACGTAGTGATCACATATGAGTACAATAGATAAGCAAGCAATGATAAAATTTTCACATGACAAATTAGAGTATTGAAACTTGATGTTGGATTTTAAATATGATATTGGGTTACTGAGGCTTGATACTAGAGTATTAAGACAAGATGGTGTGTACCAAATTATAATATTCTGGTCAGGAACGAATAGATGTATAAGAACGTGATTGGAACACATGTAGTGGTATGTCTTAGAATTAAAATTTGGATATATTGACAAGCTGAAGGAAGTACATAATATACTGCAGGAAATATTATAGTGTTTAGTAAGAAATGTGGAAAGACAAAATTTCTAAATTGATGATGGTAATTGACAATTCAGGGATGAAAGCAGAAATCCATAATGGTGGATGGCGACTGTGTTTCAAAGGAGGAAAGAATGTTATTTGAAAATAGTGGTTAAGATTAATGAAGATATTGCACTAGATGGATTTGCTATGGGACAGTTAGCCTAGTTTGCATAAGGCTGTTGAGGAATAATACCCTGACTGGTTGAGGCATGATTGCATGATTTTATTTCGGCCCTTATCTTTGAAATTTCGAGGACGAAATTTTCTAAGGAGGGAAGGTTGTAAAGCCCATAACCTAAATAGCCTGAACTCAATGACTTAAACCCACTAGTTATCAACCCGACCCAAACCCTTTAACTCTAACACGTTCAAACCCACGTCCCCTCTCCCCTGAACCGCGTGCACCCCCCTCTTCCGGATCTCATCTCTACGTAACCCTCTCAGAAACTCTCATACTCCAAGAACAGAAACTCCATTTTCCTTTCTCCATCAAAACTTTCACATCTCTCAAACCATCCACTATTCCTAAATTCGAGGACACCCCCGCGGTCACCTCGCCGTTCTCTCCGATTCCAGACCACTCTTCCTTCCATTCCGCGCCCGAACCCGCGCCCGCGCCAAACTGCCGCCCGCCGCTGCCCGTCGCCGACGCCCGGACCCCTCCCCCGCTGCTCGTGCGTTCCCACGTGGCATCTCCGCGTGTCCGTACGTCCCGTACGTGCTCATGTTCCCACGGTTCGGTCGATCCTCCAACGGTTTGTTTCGAGCCCGGGGCCTCTCCCCGGTGCTCCTTCGTGCAAACTGTTGGTATATTCCTGTCCCGAATACCTTGTGTCATTTCACAGAACCCATTTTATGTCCTGGCCAATTGGATATTTAGTTCTGTAGTAATAATGTTGGTTCATTGTGTAGGATGTGTTATAAAATGGTTTAATCATCAACTAGGATAACTAAATAATATTAGTAATATGTTGTAAGGTCTTGGTTATGCTTAAGTTGCTAATAATAAATTATTAGTCCTGATTAATTGGGATTATTAGTATAAAAGTTATTATTATTTAAATTAGCTGAATAATTTCAGTAATTTAAATGCTACTTGAAAATGTATATATATTTCTAAAACAGTTTCATATCTAAAGGATTAATTATTCATATTTTGTCCCAAAAACTTATAAATTTTGTAGTAGTTTAGTTACACAATATTTCTGTAAAAGATAGAGTTTAGCACTGAAAAATATATTTTCAATACTTAGCAATTATTTTGGAGCTTTGCGATAATAGAATTTCACTAAAGTATATAGTATAATTACTTTCCTTATTAAAAATAATAATTAGTTTTTATAAATAAACAGAGTATAAATTCTTTTCTACGATAAAATGTTTATAAAAAATTATTTTGGACAAGAAAAGAATTTTGGTAGTAAATAACCTAAAAATGATTTCTAGTTGACAAAAGAATATTAAAATATTAATTTGGACAGAAATTGTAATTTTGGATAAAATATTAATATGTTAAATGCAATCAAAATTTATTCTTATTTTGTGAATCATAGTCAAAAAGGAGTTTTTAATTAAAAAAATGTATTTTCGCATAATTTGGGTAATTGCATAAAACTACTAAATTTCTAAAAATACGATTTTAAAGTGATTTTCTTAATATTTATTATTTCGGCAAAACATACATTTTATTCAAAACGATTATTTCAATTATTATTTTGTAATAAAACATACTCCTAAAATAAGAATATTTTCTTTATTAATAATAAAATTACGTTATTTTCAACATGGCTAGAATTAGCATATTTAGCGTTGCTTTAAGGGTTAGAGTGTAGTTTTCCAGTCACTTAACCAGGTGTTACGAATCTGTAGGTTCGGGACCCTAACCCTCGCGGTTACTTGCTACTCGTCGTGTTCCACGCCAAGGATATATCCAAGACAAGTTTCATATCTATTCCATGTCTGTGTTTTTACTTTAATACTTAAATGTATGCATCAGTTTATCTCATATAGTATCGTGACACTGATTCACCGTGGATCCCTCTCGGACACCACATCGATTGACGGATTGCTGGATTGCTATAGTGACTTATTGACTCATTGACTCGGGGATTGCTTGGGGAGTATTATAACGTCTGTGACCAAAGCCAAAATTCTTGCTTGTATCTCTCGTGCTAACTCCTACCACACAGGGGGTTGAGCCGTACCGTATACTATTCGTTTCGGCTGAAACGTTAGTATACATATTGCCTCTATCCCAGCCGGTCACAGGCCCTGTTATATACTCAAAAAACAGTAGCTTAGCATTGCATCATATTCGATATCAGAGATCATGTTGCTTGTTATCTTTTACTATTATTTACAAAACATATAAGTTTCTTAAACTGTCTCGCATTGCCATTTGTTGTTAATTTAGAAATATTAGATGTGGAAGAAATATGTTTCTTGTTTACTCCTGACTGGAAACCCAACATTTTTAGGTGATTGGGACAAGGAGGTACTATCTTACTGTTCCTTTTAGGGGCCTGACTTGGGTTCCTCAGATTTCGGCTGAACTAGGAACCCCAGAACCATAGATGTTAGCATAGTTTCTTTTCCTTTCTTTATTTTGAAACAGTTGTAATAAATGATTATTGTTGTTTGTTATTTCCTTTTCAGACCAGTTGCAATTTTAATAAAAAATATTTTATTTCCGTTAGATATTTTGCCTGTTGTGTTTCACTGCTTGATACAGCTTACTGCCGCCGTCTCACAACGGTATAGGCTGGGCATGATCCGACTGGACCCATTATACTTGGGATCGGGTCGTGACATTGATAGACAAACTCCCTCCTTCTTGGTCTAATGTGGCAAATGATCTCCTCCATCTACAGGGATATATTACATACCCTCAAGCTCTAATTAAAAGACATAGAACAGAAGAATATAGGTTAAAGTCCAAAGCCAGGTCTAATGCCACAGCTAGGGTAAACCTTGTAGAAAGCTATGGCAAATCTAAGGCCAACCACCATCTCAAACCCAAGAAAACTCCTTAAAAAGAAGCAGAGTTTTCAACCAAATAACTAAAACCCTCATTACCAAAATTCCATCACCAAAACCCTCAACACCAGTAACCTCATAAACCTATAAACTTTAGTTAGACTCAGGATCAGAGAAGATTTTGTTTTGTATGTGGTAAAACAAACCATACAGCCATCAACTGCTTCCAAAGGAAGAAAGAACCTATCAAGACCTCATTCAAAAAGGGAAAAGCAACAAAGGCTAACATGATTCTGAATGGGTCTTCCAGCTTCTTTGGGTCTGTAAGCAATCAACTTGTAGTAAATATTTCTTACCATTCTAATGATTGGTGGTTGGATTCTGGAGCTAATGTTCACTTTTGTTTGATTGTTCCTGTTTTTCAACCTATCAGGAATCAGGTGGAGGAGGCGTGACTCTAGGAGATGGCTCAATGGCACAAATAGTAGGAAGAGGAAGAATAGATCTGAAGATGACATCAGGAAAAATTCTACCTCTCCATGATGTACTTTATGTGCCGTCGGTTAGGAGAAACCTAGTTAGTAGATCCCTACTTGTAGCCTCAGGATACAAAATTGTAATGGAGGCTAATAAAGTATTTTTTTTCCAAGAATGAACTTTTTGCAGGAAAAAGATTTGTGAAAGATGAACTCTTTATTTTGAGCACTTTGAATAAAATTTCAATCCTTCTTTTGTTGTTACAAAACTTGAATCTTCAAATGTTTGGCATGTCAGATTAGGTCATGTAAATTTAGGATCTATTAAAAGAATGATGAACTTAGATCTTATTTCTAAGACCCCTACAGATGATGAACACAAATATGAGATTTGTGTTCAAGCCAAACACACAAGATTGCCTTTCAAATCTGTCCATAGGGATTCTGAACTCCTATAACTTATCCATAGTGACGTTTGTGATTCCAATAGGGTTTTGACCCGTGGAGTTAGGAAATACTTTGTCACTTTCATAGATGATCATTCAAAGTATTGTTACACCTACCTTCTTAAGACCAAATATGAAGTTCTAGATAGATTCAGGGTCTATAAGTCCGAAGCTGAGAACCAGATAAATAGAAAGATTAAGATTCTTAGATCAGATCGTGGTGGAGAGTATACCTCAAATAAAATGACTAACTTCTGTGAAGAGCATGGAATTATTCATAAGGTTACTGCTCCTTATTCACCACAGTCCAACGGAGTTGCTGAAAAAAAGAATCGCACTATGTTAGACATGGTAAATGTCATGCTTCTCAGCTCAGGTGCCCCTGATAATCTTTGGAAAGAAGCCCTTTTGTCAGCCTGTTATATCCTTAATTAACAGAATACCAAGTAAGACTAATGATAAGACACCATATGAGTTATGGAAAGGTCGAACCCCTAGGATTAATTACCTCAAAGTTTGGGGATGTCTAGCTAAGGTAGGAATTTCTGAACCCAAAAAGAGGAAGATAGGGCCTAAGACTGTAGATGATGTGTTCATAGGATATGCCCTAGATAGCAATATCAATAGATTTCTTGTAACCCATTCTGAAGTAAATAAAATCTCTAATAACACAATTATAGAAGCTAGAGATGCAGTTTACTTTGATAATATATTTCCCTTCAAGGAAAGAACCCCTTCATCTTCCTCCAACCTCTCTTACTCCACCTACTAGTTCTCATGATCAAATACCTAGTTCTCAACTATAACAAGTCATAGAACCTAGAAGGAGTAAAAAAGAAAGGATTTAAAAGAATTTAGGAGAAGGATTCTTCACATTTTTGATAGAGGGTGATCCTTCGACTTATGAAGAAGCCATATCCTCTCCTGATGACCCTTTCTGAAAATAAGCTATATTAACAATGAATATAACTCCATTATGGAGAATAATACTTGATTTCTTGCAGACCTACCTTTAGGTAGTAAATCCATAGGTTGTAAGTAGATCTTTAAAAAGAAACTTAGAGTCGATGGTACCATAGAGAAATATAAGGCTAGGCTAGTAGCCAAAGGTTTTACCCAGAAAAAGGGATTAGACTATTTTGACACCTATGTAGAAACCCTAGAGGGGGGGTGAATAGGGTCAAGCTAACTAATCAAGCACTTAGCACAAGCTAATTGGCAATTTAAAAATATAAGTGCAAGAGAAGAAGCAAACACAATACCGACACCCGATATATCCTGGTATCCTCCTAAGAGGCAGTCCAGTCCCGGAACTCTCTCCGGCTTTAATCCACTATTTGAGCAAATAGTTACACACGAGTTTGGATCCGAAGAACTCGCCAACTTCTTACACAAGAGCTTTAATTCGAAGGGCTCTCCGACTTCAACCGAGAGTTTGGATACGAAGACTCCCCAACTTCAACCGAGAGTTTGGATACGAAGACTCTCCAACTTCAACCTTTCACAATAGGTTTTGATCTCCTTATACAATAGGATGAAGATCTCACTTTTTAACTCAATAACTCTAACACAATTTGTAGATGGCAAATGAAGACTTTGTAGAGTTGTATGTGGATAAGCTTTGGTGGTTTGGAAATTTTTAGGCTCAAAGCATCAACCTTGAATGAAGGGGTTCATGGCTATTTATAACCAAAGCTTGAAAAGAAGCCAAATGCAACTTTTCAGTCACGAATCGGCATACCGCCGGTATGATCCGGCATACCGGCGGTATACCGGTCTGGGATTGCAACGGCTAGAAATATAGCCGTTAGGATCATTAATGACTGGAAATCCGACCGTTGGAATTTCAACATATCGGAAGCGGTATACCGTCGGTATGGACCGGTATGCCGTCGGTATGCCGGTTTTGTAAACAGAAACTTTCTGTGAACAAAAACCGGTATACCGTCGGTATACACCGGTATACCGTCGGTATGCCGTTTTCCACCAAAAATGATCCTGGGCTTATTTCTGTCATACCTTTCGATTTTGCCATCCATTTCTTGTGTTTACAATTATTCCTAAGACTCATTACAGACTCCAGATATACTTAGGCAGGTGCAGGCTTCTTCAGAGTCATGAAATGATGATGGCATGGCTTGGCTTCTTTCTTTGATAGGTGCTGGCTTTTTCCCTTGGCGGCAGCTGTCCAAAGATATCCAGTTTGTGAAAACTGAATACCTTTCGGGGGCTTCGCCCCCGAACCCCCGACGAGGGGCGCTGCCCCCTCGACCCCCTGCCTGGCTCCAGAGATGTCGTCGGGTGGTTCAGAAAAATCTTGTGGGATCCATCGTCTTTGGCCCACCATGATTTCTTCATTGCATATGTCCACATTGATCTTGTTTATTGCTTTTCTGCATGTACATGTTAGACGAACAAAGCAATATACGTAGTAGCAACTATGATAGGTTAAATGCACATTAGGACAATGCTGAGTTTAAGTATAAGTGCTAAGGCGATAGCATAAATGTTAGTGATATCATAATGATTAAACTTAATTGAATGACCACAATCAAAAACATAGTTTTGATTTTGGCAACCCGATTAAATTTAAGATAGATAAGCTCATATCATTAAAAAGTAAACCAATAGGCATATATCACCAAAGGTATAAGAATAAGTAGAAATGCTATAGCGATTGTATGAAGATTAGTGATAAAGAAATGCTAAACTTAACATATTAACCATATTCAAAAATATGATACAATCATTGGGCCAACAACCTACTCTTCTGTAGCTAGGATCACTTCTATTAGAATCCTCCTAGCTTTAGCTTCCATTCATGATATGCTGATCCATCAAATGGATATAAAGACGACATTTTTAAATAGAGATTTAGAAGAAAAAATATATATGGAGCAACCTGAAGGGTTCATTGCTAAAGGTCAAGAAAATAAAGTTTATAGATTAGTAAAAAAAATTTATGGCCTAAAGCAAGCTCCCAAGCAATGGCACAACAAATTTGACAAAGTCATATTAGAATTTGATTTTGTGCCAAATGAATATGACAAATGTTTGTATTAATACAAATGGAAGTTGTGTTATCCTATGCTTGTATGTTGATGATATCCTTATTCTAGGATCTTTACTGAAACTGATAAATAACACTAAGAATTATTTAACTAACCAGTTTGATATGAAAGACCTAGGTGAAGCAAACCTAATCATAGGAATGCAAGTGTCCAAATGCAAAGAGGGCTATACTCTATCCTTAGCACATTCAATTGAGAAAATGCTAAAGAAGTTTGAGTACTTTGACAAAAAACCTGCCCTTACACCTTATGACAGTAATATTATTCTCAAGAAGAATAAAGAATCACCTATAGAACAACATAAATATTCGCAGATGATATGGTCTCTTATGTACATAACTAATAGGACCAAACCTGATATTGCTTTTGCAATTGGAAGGCTAAGTAGATATACTAGTAACCCAAACTACTCTCATTGGACTGCATTGGACAGAGTATTTAGATATCTTAAGGGTACTCTAGATTATAAACTTCATTATACTAGACACCCTAATATCTAGAAGGTTACTCAGATACAAATTGGGTAACTGATTCACATGATGTAAAATTCACTACTGGATATGTTTTTACCCTAGCAGGAGCTACAATCTCCTGGAGATCATGTAAACAAACTATCATTGCCAAAAGTACAATAGACTCTGAAATGATAGCCTTGGACACTACTTGTACAGAAGTCGAATGGCTTAGAAACATTATTATGCATATACATGTTTCTGTTTATAATATTCCTGCAATTTCTGTAAACTGTGATAATAAATATGTGATAGAACTACTAAAGCATGATTCTGTGAATGCTAAGATGAACATGCACCTACAGCTATGCTTCAAGTCAATAAAGAGCCTATTGGACAAATATGTGGTTCTTGACTATATAAAGTTAGAAAAGAACCTTGCAGACCACTTGACGAAGGGTCTGTCTAGGACATTGATCCTAGAATCATCGAGGGGGATGGGCTTAAGCCCATAGTATAGTCACCAGCAGTGGCAACCCAACCGAGTCTGACTGAAGATCCCAATAAACCGGTTCAATGGGTAGAAATAAGCTGGACTAGGTGACTATTATGGAACACTGACCCTGAGATTAAATTCTCTTTAAAATAAAAGCCCAAGAGGCAGTACATGTGTACATTGATACCCCATTCCTATGATGACAGTGTTCCTTGTGTGATATGGATATGGTGAGTTTAAAACTCTTAATAAGTCCAAGCATGATATGCAAGATTGATTCCTATCACCAATCCTTTAGGACTTACCTATATGAGAGGTAAAGGCCGCGACTATAGGACATGACGATCCTAGACAACTCTCATGAATATATAAAAGTGCGCATGGCCAATCAAA
Organism: Iris pallida; assembly: GCA_029216955.1. NCBI lineage: Eukaryota > Viridiplantae > Streptophyta > Magnoliopsida > Asparagales > Iridaceae > Iris > Iris pallida. The sequence goes on from JANAVB010010199.1 coordinate 21,107,193, forward strand.
CGCGCCAACCGTTAGACCAAAGTACCTCTAGCGTACTATGTGTGCTACTTTCTAAATCTGGTTCAAGAAGACCGATTCAAGGCGTAGTCCATCAAGCTCTTCTTCAGATAAAGAAAATAGTTACAACGTGAGATTCAAGGCTGTAGTCTATCTCATTTGTGTATAGTATAAGACTGTCCATAAATTCTCTTATCCTTCCTTCCTTCTATTACCTTGGAACTTGACCTTTTGGAGGGGGGATTGTTGGCTGTGTGTGCTTTTGAGCACACACAAGACAAAAGCTTAAGTGCCATATATCACAATAGTCCCACATTGGCTAGTAAAGTATCCTTCACTATGTATATATCTACTTCTCCCATCTTGCTTCATTGAACTATTGAGTGGGAGTCCCATGGGCCACACGCGCACGCCGCCGTCGTCGCCCAGCCGGCTTGGTTCGGTTCGGTGCGCGTAACGGGTGCGGGTACATGCCCACATATGTGAGCGCCGAATGCCGATTCGATTTGCTCTTCGGGTTCGGACGGAGACCCTAAAAATCTTTTTGCTCCTTCAATTTTTTGACCGTTATAAATCATTTAATTTTGTAACATTTACTATTCAAATTACTGTCCAGATTCAATGAACCACATGTTACACATTTCAATTCCTGTGTAACGTTCGGATCTTAATGGCTGAATAATTGGCTTTTATTCTCATACGTTGAAAAAATAGCCTATATAATGAGGCCATTTTATACCTTCTTTTGCACAGAAACTCTCCTATACAAAAACTCTCTTCTGAATTCCTGTATTCCTTAATCATCATGTTCGTCCTCTTTTTTGCTCTGGGTAGAGCTAAGTCGTGGGTCACTCTCTCTACGTCGTGTGCGACAGCGAGATTCCGGTGGAGCGGAGATTTTACCACTAGGAGCGTTCAGATACAGTCTGCACATAAATCCGGACTAACTCTTAGGACAGTGCTACGTGCGCGACTTCCTCGGAGGCCGATAACAAATTTAATATTTTATTTTTTTTGCAGATATTAGAAGCAAGAAAATTGAAGAAAATCCAACAGAAACAGTATAACATGAGTCAAATCCTCACCAATCCACCGATAATGGTAAATAGAAGGAAACAAGGTTCGAAGAGGCCTTGAAGAAAAACCAATCTCAAGGTTTGAGCGATCCTTGTACCTTTCTATTATCCTATCTCACATCACTCTACACGAAATGTTTTGTCTCTCCAAAGACACGCGAGACGCACTGGTGAATTCATAAGTCTTTTATGGTCCACATGTCCCATATAGTAGCTTCTGAAGTCGACAATCTGTGCACCCATTGCCATCAGGTACCACATCAGGTTCCAAACATTATCTTCACTGCCATGATCAATTTGCATCCTTTAGATGCAGAGTAATCTCTCCACTGTACCCAGTGTAGCATGTGTAGCACAAAAGATGATCATGCTTTATATCCTTCATAAATATATCATCCGGAGTGAAGGTTGATATATTTATGAAGGATAGAAAGCATGATCATCCTTTGTGCTACACTGGGTACATTGGAGAGATTACTCTGCATCCAACCCAAGAGTCATAAAAAATTTAAAAAAAAAAACCCATGAGTCTTCTGTAGGCCTTGGATATTCTGTTACATCAATTGTCATCTACAAACACAAGATCTTCTGATTCAATTTCGGAACCAGTGCTTCACTTGGAAAGATCCATTTAAAATGTCATATCGGTGACTCGCAATAAGTCACTTGCTACGTAATCAAAGCGGGAATGGTTGACCAAAAGTCAATTATCCCAAATTGATGATATGTTCCTGCAAGATTGTATATAGATTGTAGCGATACAAGTTTGCCGGAACTGCGGGTCTTCGTTTCTGTTTACGGATTAAAGTTGGAAAATGACACTTCTGAAAATAAAGAATTCCACGGTCACTTTTCATATTATATATAAAACTAGTATATATGCACATGTTTTGCACATATGTTATACTATTCGAGACCAAAATACAGTCCCTCTTAATTTTTTAATGTAATTACCTATTTTTCATGTTAAACTTAATAAACAATTTTAATTATTAAACACATATAAGGATATATCTAGAGGGAAAAAAATTCACGGTGAAACCTCAAAAATGAACATGCGCATTTATTTTAACCGTCTATTAATTAAATTTTTTGTATTCGGAAAGAGCAAAATGTACCTATTTTTTATATGTAGGTAAGGATGGATATACCTGGAAGAAAAATTTATAGTGATGTCAACATTTCTTATTATATAGTCCTTTTTTTAGAGACCACTTGAGTCGCATACCTCACAACAACCACTAAACTAGGGATCATTAGTATTGTTCTTATATATATATATATATTAAAAATAATTTAATGAATAACTGCTAATCCATGATTGCATATACCAACCTTTACCATTCCCGCCACTTAATTTCCTCCAACTTTCAAGCTCCCGCCTGTTACCACTTACCAAACACAACTAAACTCCCAAATCTTGCAAAAGACGCATACAACTGAAGCAAGGATGCCCACCGCCGGTGGCAGCAGCCATAAGCCAATCTGCACCATATGCTTCGAGGAGCTGAAGCCCATCGCTGAGGACCTCCAGTCCATCCCCATCTGCGGCCACGTCTTTCCACGAGCTCTGGTACCATCCCCTCTCTCTCCCTCTCTCTCTAACTAAGCTCTTCCCCACAAATCTGACGATGCCTCCTCCGCTGTATCGATAACAGCATCCAGCAGTGGCTCGAGTACTGCTCGTAGGGAAAGAAGGCGACGTGCCCGATCTGCAAGCAGGGCTGCCCGAGGACCGGCCTCTACTTTCAGTCCATCGGGGAGCAGACACAGATGCAGATCGCTGGCCGGTGGTGCGACCGCGATAAACAGAATTGTCCAACATAAACACAACAAATATGCTTTAGTGCAAGGATATACAAATATCAAAGTTTACATATTAACACACCATTAAATTAACTGATAAATAAATCTTAACATTAAAATACGTACCCTTATTCATCGACTTCAACTAGGCCATCGACAGTGCGATCTAAATCTATGAAATTACCACGCAGACAACTTAAACTGACAAAACTACTACCTCATATGTCCGATGAATGCATAACACCGAGATACAGCCTCTGCTTAGTTCAAATGGATTTAACCGTGTCACCTATAATATATAGGGTCACATGTAATAGGTAACCCTAGTATATTTGCAACATCCTAAAGTGTGATCGTCATTTCACCAACTGGTAATTGAAAAGTGTTGCGTTGAGGCCATCAACGTCCAGCGAGACTTAAAATTAGGTAGACATCGTAGGCTTAAATTTTAATTTCATCTAAATATTGAAACCCAAAGAAATGTACCAGCTCATTTTGGGGAGTAATTAACTCCCATTTGCGGTATACTCTTGCGTCCTCCAATTTGCATGCTCTGGTATTCGTAAATCCAACTGAGTTGGTGTCCCCCATGCCCAAGCCAACTTCTCCTTGGCCACGCCAAGTTAGTTGGCGTCCACCCCCACTCGCGCCAACTCACTTGGCGTGTGGTCCCCCCTCTACGATTATCCGAAACTTCTCCCGTTTCTTACAATTCGGACACATTTTTTAAACTTGTACGAAATTTTATGTAAGAAAAACCAAAGAGAAGAAAATAAAACACAATTACATACAAATGTTTTACACAAAACATTTTTATTTATTTGTTTATCTAATCCCCCACCCCCTTTGATTTTTTTAAGATAACACAATAGTAAGATAATAATTTAATGAATAATTGCTAATCCATTGATTGCATATCCAACCTTTCCCATTCCCGCCACTTAATTTCCCCCAACTTTCAAGCTCCCGCCTGTTCACCAAACACCACTAAACCCCCAAAATTTTGCAAAAGACGCACACAACCGAAGCAAGGATGCCCACCGCCGGCGGCAGCAGCCAGAAGCCGATCTGCACCATCTGCTTCGAGGAGCTGAAGCCCATCGCCGAGGACCTCCAGTCCATCCCCATCTGCGGCCACGTCTTCCACGAGCTCTGGTACCATCCTCTCTCTCTCTCTCTAACTAAGCTCTTCCCCAAATCTGACGATGCCTCCTCCACTGCATCATCGATAACAGCATCCAGCAGTGGCTCGAGTACTGCCCGCAGGGAAAGAAGGCGACGTGCCCGGTCTGCAAGCAGGGCTGCCCGAGGACCGGCCTCACCCGCCTCTACTTCCAGTCCACCGGGGAGCAGACGCAGACGCAGACCGCTGGACGGTGGTGCGACCGCGATGCCGTGGCGCTGGCGGAGGAGGTGGGGAGGCTGGAGGGGAAGGTGGCGGCGATGGAGGCGAAGTTTGGGAACCAGCAGGAGCATGTCAAGAAGCTGGACGCAGAGGTGAGGTGCAACCGAAAATAATGTCAACATTTTTGTTTCTTGGATTATAAATTAAGATCCCTGATATATAGGGGATGGACTGACATGAACCCTAAATTAGTATTATTTTTGTTCGGAGGACAATTTCATGATCTAGTTAACAGATTGATAATGTATAGATTGTTAAGTTTCCACTGTTTGGTTTAAAATACCAGCCTATGCCAATACGTTACGGCTGTGTGATGCGTTCTGTCAGATTTGAACTGTACCGATCTGAAATTGCATCGCAGTTCAATATGTGTATGGGTTTAGTATTGGTTCATCTAGGTTAATTTTGAGTCCTCCGTGACACAAAACTAGTCAAAACTGGGTGAAATTTTGGTTTACCTATGAGATTCGCAGGAATTTCGGATTTTTTTATCGGGTAAATTTGGTCTAAACTTATCAGCAAGGCCGCAATTGGCTGAACTTTCTGTAATTTTATAGAATTAGAAAAAATTTATAATTTGTCGTTGTTTTACTTTTCTGGCTAGGAATTTGGCACCAACATAGAGAGGATTGACTTCATGTCGACATGTGGTCATAAAACTTTGTCAAATATTATATGAAGCTTTCTTATGCTCCCGACCCCATTCTGATGGGAGAAGACTTGGATGATGATGATTGTTTTACTTCAATTTTTCATACCGAAACACTTTTTTAGCGTTATAGGATAACTTAGCTACTAAATATGCAAATGTTTTATTATGGTCATGTAAATATGCAATTATTTAGCGAACAATAAAACTACAATAAGAATTTATGAAATTATGGTTATCATGTCATTTCTTATAGTTCAGTAACGATTTCTAACATTTGTTTTTAGGTGCAAAGACTTTATACTACGGCACATCTTTTTCTGTAGGGAAAGATCCTATGACACGAAGTAGTTGATGCTGTTGTAATTGTCAATAATATCTACAACCTTGGTCTATTGATGCTAACTGCTGCCATTTTTTAACTTAGATCTTGCTATGGAAGGAGCTGGCCAAAAAAGAGGAGGCAATGAAACAAGCAGTTAAGAAAGAGAAAGAGTATGCTGAGCAATACCTAAAGATAAAAATGGAGGTGATTTTTATTGTCTTGCAGTGTGCTTTTCATTCGTGCTATACTAAATTTCTCCACTTTGAATGTCTATATGCATAGGAACTTTCAAGAACATCTGAAGAGTGTAGAAAGCTGCAGGACAGGAGTTTGGGACTTGCAAAGGAGCTTGCTGCGTTGAAACTGTAACATAATAACTTGAATCTTAGCATACAATTTGACGTGCATCTTTTTTTCTTTACCGTATTGTTGTTTCTCATGATCGTCTTCTTAAGTTATTATTCAGGGTGACTGATCTGAACCTGGGGGAAGAAGAGATGGTGAAGCTCGCATCTCTTGGAAATGGAAATAACACTAAGAATGCAGTAGATGTTTTGAAAAAATCGCTTGCCATCCGCAACAAGTAAGCTTCAGTCACATCCTCTTTCCATTTTCTAGTGGCTGTGTGCAAAGCACCTAAAAAGTCTCTAAAATTTTCTATCTACATGTCAACTGCTAAAACCAGAAGAAACATGCCCTCTCAAACTCATGATGAATCGATCGTCGAGAGTATGCTAAGTAGAAAACAAATGTCATTGCACTCTGGGAGTTAATGTTATTTTGTCTTGTGTTAACTAAAGGAGAGATATGGGCTCTCGTCTGAGGATTTTGGAGATGTTTGGAAGGAGTTGAAACATGCAAACAGAACAAGTATCAAGCGCTTCTATGTCAGCGGCATACCGCCGGACCGCTATAGTGTCAGTGTGCTTGAAAGTGCATTATTTGTCCATCAAGTTTAGGTGACCAAAATTTGGGTCTAACAATATACTGGCCGGCATACTGTCGGGTTGGGGCATGCTCAAATCAATCGATGGTTCAGATCTAAAGTTGTTATTCGACAATTGTGATTGCTTGTAACTTATGTTATAGTTGAAAGATCTATTTAAGGCTCTCTAACCAGCCTAGGGTTGGTGAGTGATGAAGAGTTATTGCTTGTGGCTATTATGCTATAACAAGAAGAGGTTTACGGTTTGCTAGGAGGCCGTAAAGGAGTCTTAAAGAAGGAAGATAGATCTCGTCGGAGTTCTCGATAATGGAGGGCTGTTCTTTGCGGTGTGCAATTGTAATCGTTGTAGGTTTTCTTGATAGACTCAATAAAATATTTCTCCTCATTGTCCCATAGAGTAAGTTGAGTTCGACCAAACCATATATTTTGTGTTCCTGTGCCTTTAGTTCGGTATTCATGCTTTGTTAGTTTTTTCCGTCATCATAAGGTTAAAGCTATTGCTTGGTGTACACTTTCGAATCGTACACAACACTATAATGTCATCCTCAACCAGAGTTTGGGAGAAGAATCCCTGAAACGATGATATGTGGGCTAAAATGCCACAAACGTGGGTTGCATGACATGAGAAGATGGTATATGACACAAAAATTGGGCTTAGATGCCACGAGAGATGAGTTGTGGAGGCAACCATGAGAAGAGTGATAACTGGTTTTGTTCAATCTTGACAACTGGCATAGCTGATGGGTGGGGGTGACAGAATAGAACTAACTAGATACAGTTTGGAAGTGGTTCTCGGGGGTAGTTGTCAACAATGTCTGGCACTACCGGGGGCTTGAGTTGTCGTTGACAGACATAGGTGGATGGAGTTGTCGATAGAGGTGTTATAAAATTAGAATAAGCGGGAATATTGAATATGGAGGATACTGAGGTAGTCTTGCACACGTAGAAGCGATACGAAAATAACCTTAAAATAGCCTTAACGATGATAAAAAAATAACAAGGCACTAATATAACCGAAATAATAGCACAACAATAACAAAATATTAACATGGTTTGGTTAAGATTGACCAACTCCACGGGGCAATGAGAGATACTTTATTGAATCAACAAGAGACACCTTACAAATGACTAGACATACAAACTGCAATGAACAACCCTCTCCTTACGAGATCTCTGACAAGCTCTTTTCTCTCTTGAAGACTTTTAAGGGCCTCGTAAAAACCCTACGAAAATCCTTTTTAGCTCTTTGCAAGCCTCAACAACCTTCTGCTTTAGCCCTAAGCTGATAGAGAGCTTTAAATAAGTCTCTCAACTTTAACTTAAGCGAGGAACTGTCAAAATTGTGATCTGAACCATCCAACAATAAAGCAACCCTAACGTGATGACATGTCGACGATATGCTGATTGTTGACATATTGTCCGTATGCCAAATGAGCATGAATTTCTTCCAAAACATGTTGCCTAAATTTTTGGAATCTGTGGCATACTTGTGATATGCCAACAATATGCTATTGGGATACCCTTGGCTGTAAAACCCTGATACTCGGGTTGACTTCTCTCGAACTTCTCCAATATCCTCGGGCGACGCCAATAGCTCTCTGTAGATGAACGCGAGCCATATCCAACAACTCGTGGATAACAGTGCTTTGAACCTGGAACGAAGCCGCTAATTGCCGGACAAGGTGTTCTTATAGAAGCCTATACGGTAAGGTGATCAAGGAGCTACAAGTGGCTGAACATAGCTAAAAGAGATTTGTTTCGGGCATTTCAATGAAAATTCAATCCCTATAGTGCTATGACATTTTTTTTTCTACTTAGCAAACTCTTGTTGCTGATCCATGACGAGGGGAGATAAGAGGTTGCTGATTGCCGGAGGAGAGTATTTCAAAGGAGCCTTCGCAGTAATGTGATTAGTGTTGAGTATTCCAGCCCGTAGTTACCTGGAACACTGTAAGTCATGGGTTATGGTATGAGTTCGGGAATGGGTAAGATATTTGTCTTTATTTTCTGTATAGAGGGAGTATGGTGAGTTGGTTTGCCAATTTGATTCGCGGTACTCTTTAAAATTCTAACTATGACGATACTAGTCACTTGTTCAAGTTTGACTAGATATTCATGTCATGTACGAAGAGAATACCTTATATAGAACATAAGAAAAATTCAAACTTATTGTTTTACTTTATTTAATAAGTTATAAGATGTAAATTTTTTTCTAGTAATATATTAATTTGGAACAACATTCTGAATAAAATGATACAAAGGTGTCATTCTCAAAGGAACAAAACATAAAATAAAATAAGTGACAAATGATCTATACCTTCACATAAACTTACAAAAGCATCATAAAATCTCATAAGCTCATTCTTTTCCTTGCATGAGCAACTTGTAAAAGAGATGGTGGCTTATAAGCAATTAATGGACAAAAATGATATTGAACTACAAAGTCAAATTTCATAAGCTATGTAATTCCAGTTGACAAAATATCTCAATTTTTTTCCAACTTTTTTGCATAGAAAGAATCTCTTACAAAGGTAAACTTATAGTGAGATTTCAACTATTGATCATGATCGTCAAATTTAGCAATTTAGATCGAGTACCATAGCAATATGTATCGGAAATATACTTCTAGCCAGAATGCTCATACCTGGAACGAGTTCGATGGGGGTTTACATATATTAGAAAACTGTATTCCAGCCTATGAGAGGTGGAAGATGAGATACGTAGTGTCGTGGATGCGGTGGCGGATTGCATGAAGACGATGGTGCGGTTGAGGTTCGATTTGGGGCTATTTATGGCCATGAGCAACAAGTCGGAATTTTCACTCTTCCCGAGCATAAGACTGGATGGAGGCAGAATTCATGGTGGCCAGATCAAATTTGAGTCTGTGGGGGTTAGCTTAATTTGGGCCCGATTCTTGATGTATTTGAACGTTCCATATTTGGTTGGTTGCTTAATATCTAAGTTAGGGGTTTTCTAAGTAATTACTTGGGTTTCTTAGTTTATTTAAAGGAGGCTAATGGAAGATTTCTATTGATGCTCTTATAGGGTTCAAGGAGCTCCACCAAATTCTATGAGGATATTTGTGCTCTCTTGTAGGTTCTTATACTTTAAGATAGAGGGAGTTAGTTTAGAGACTCGTCTACTGCGTCAGGCAAGGTTCTAAACGACGGTAGACGGGTGCACGACGGAGAGAGTCCGCCTACCGCCTAGGCCGCCTAGTCTAGACGGTTGATACATTTTGAACATTTTTTACTATTTTACCATTTTTTTTGCATAATATTCATATTTTAAGGGTGTTCCATGCATAACTAAGTTAAGAACGAAGATTTTATAAAGGTTTAGTTTTGTAAAAGTGAACCATAGGCCCATAATGGTTACAAAATCTTTTTGGCCAAAATATCTTATTAGGTATTACTTCGCCTACGCCGTTTCACCTCCGCCTTTGCCACCAACCTCCGTTGGCCGTCTACTCCACCGTTTACCGAAAGCGGTGCGGAGAGAGACCGTCTATCTACTAGGCGCCGCCTAGGCGGCCGCCATTTAGAACACCGGCATCAGGTCGAGATCGTCATCGTCATACGGATGATAACCGCTCGCTAGGTATGAAGTTCTAGCTAGGGTTGAGGTTTCTTACAATCTTTATTTTGTACATATGTATCTCCTTATTGACAAGTTATTAAGGATCGTTTCTTGGGGTAAATGAGACGACATAACATTGTAACCATTTTGATTATATAAGAGTTTGGGGTTTATCCATGTGGCTGAAGTCGTCACATACATGCTTGTTTGATCTGTTATGGTTCTCTTTAGCGGGGTCATCTTCGTGTCAAGGTAGTCAAAGACGCAAGGCGCACTCGAGGTGCAAAGGGTCCATATCGTCCGAGGTACAAGGTGCACTTAAGGCGCACGCCCAAGCGAAGCGAGGCACAAAAATAATAAAATAGTAAAAATATACATAAATTAGTATGTAAGAAATGAAACCAAATAACATATTAAAACTAACAAAAATATGTTAAAACAAAACCAAGTGAACTAACAGAGCACTAATAGCAGTAGCAGTAACATAACTAACAAGATTTTATATTCTTCCTATCACGTTTTTAGCAAATTTTAGTTTTTCTATTTCAACTGTGTAGAAAATAATAGTTGGATAATTTTTATTGATGGACTACTTCACTACTTATAGGGAGTCTAGCTCCTCTAAATACTCGATATTCCAATGTGGGACTAAAAGTCCCTTATTGATTCTCAACACTCCCCCTCAAGATGGGCGATAGATATTGATCATCCCCATCTTGTTACATAGCTTCGTCAGACTTAATGAACTAAGACCCTTAGTCAGACAGTTTGCAACTTGTTCTTCTGAGCGGACATGGTCAATGTTCAGTATCCCTTGTTCTAGCTGCTCCTTGATGAAGAATCAATCAATCTTGATGTGCTTCGTTCTGTCGTGCTGAACTGGATTGTTAGCTATACTTATTGCAGCTTGACTATCGCTCAGAAGACGTAATGGTGTTCCCTTGTCCAGCTTCAACTCTGTCAGCAACGCTTTCACCCACAGCAACTCTGACACTCCCAGAGCCATTGCTCTGTATTCTGCTTCAGCTATCGAACGTGCTACCACTGACTGTTTCTTGCTTCTCCATGAGACCAGATTTTCTCCTACAAAAACACAGTATCCCGTGGTAGACCTTCTGTCGTCTATGCAGCTCGTCCAGTCTGCATCACAGTATCCCTCAACTTCTATGCGTCCATTCTTCTTGAACCATAGCCCCTTTTCCGGCGTTCCTTTCAGATATCTCAAGATCTGAAATACTGCTTCCATATGACCCTTTCTTGGATCATGCATGTAACGACTTACTACACTCACCGCAAATGAGATATCAGGGCGAGTGTGTCCCAGATAAATCAATCTCCCTACAAGTCTTTGATATCTTTCACAATCAACAGGCTCTCCTGTTTCTGCTCCAAACTTACACTTCTGGTCAATTGGAGTGACGGCTGCTTTGGATCCCAGCATCCCTGTCTCCTTCAGCAGATCTAGTGCGTATTTTCTTTGTGATAGAACAATTCCCTGTTCGTCTTCACACACTTCGATACCTAGAAAGTACCTCATTGCTCCTAAATCCTTCACCTCAAACTCCTTTGCGAGTTTTGACTTCAGCTTAGTGATCTCGACTTCATCATCACCTGTGATCACTATATCATCCACATATACAGCAAGTATAGTGATGTGGCCTCTTGCATGCTAGAGGAAGACTGTATGATCTGCATTTGTTTGACGGTATCCCATGCCTGTAACAGCCTTTCTGAATCTGTCAAACCAGGCTCGAGGAGATTGCTTGAGCCCGTATAGCGACTTCTTCAGTTTACACACCTTTCCTTGCGACGTTCCTCCGTCTGATTCCGTCGCGTAGTACCCTGGCGGGAGCTCCATGTATACTTTTTCTTGCAGGTCCCCATGAAGAAAGGCATTCTTCACATCCAGCTGGTATAGCTTCCACCCATAGTTCGCTGCAATGGAGACCAGAGTTCTCACGGTGCTCATTTTTGCTACTGGGACAAACGTCTCATCATAGTCTATGTCATATGACTGTGTGAATCCTTTTGCAACCAACCTCACCTTGTATCGCTCTACTTTTTCTTCTGGCGTCTCTTTCACCGTGTACACCCATTTGCATCCCACAGCTTTCTTCCCTTTGGGTAATGGAACCAGCTCCCATGTCTTATTTTTTTCCAGTGCCCCAAGTTCTTCTATCATTGCAGCTTTCCACCTTGGATCTTTCTTTGCTTCCTGCCAACACTTGGGCAACGAAGTAGAGTCTAACGATGCAATGAAGGCTCGATAATTCGAAGAAATGTTAGAATAAGACAAGAAGTTGGCAATGTCATGTTCGTAATCATCAAAACGAGCAGGAGCCTTACCCGCATTGATGCGAGAAGATCTCCTTAAGGGAGCAATAGGTGGTGGAGAGATCATACCATCCGAGTCGGAGAGATCCGCATCAGAATCCGAGTGATTCAGTGCGGGGGCAACATCTTCAAGAGTTGGAGCAGGAGTAGACGAGGGACTTGGTACAGTAGGCACAGGGCACGGCATATGCACAGTACTGGACTTCTGTTGTCTCCTTCTGTAGACTTGGAGCTCCTTTTCCCTTGTCTGCTGCTCCCCCTGCGTAACATATGTATCTTCTTCTTCATTCTCTGTATCTGAGTCACTGTGCTCTCCCCCTTTCGTCCAGTTTTCTACAACCGGACACGGAACCGATCCGACGACCACATTTGGGCTTATTATCTTCCTCTCACAGCTAACACCATCTGTATTAGGTGTGTCACCAAATGCTGAACCTTCATCCGAACCATAGTATGGTTCGAGTTCTCGGAATGTAACGTCCACGCTTACAAACATCTTCCGCTCGACTGGACTCCAACATGCATATCCCTTCTGAGTCGCTGTGTAACCGACAAAGACACATTTAACTGCTCTAGGATCCAGTTTGCCAACGCCTGGCCTATTATCTTGGACAAAGCACACACATCCAAAAACTTTCGGTGGAACAGTGTATGTAGTTGCCCCAGTAAGCATCTCCAACGGTGTCTTCCAATCCAATACTTGAGATGGCATTCTGTTGATGAGGTAAGGGGCCGTCAATATAGCCTGCCCCCATAAGTGTTTCGGGACATTCATAGCCAGCATCATCGTCCGTGCGACTTCCAGCAGGTGTCTGTTCTTACGCTCAGCCACACCATTTTGTGCCGGAGTATAAGCACATGAAGTTTGATGTAGTATTCCATGAGTGGAAAAATACTCAGCAACCCTCTTATTAGTATACTCCGTCCCATTGTCAGACCGGAAACACTTAATTTTAGCGCCATATTGTGTTTCCACCCGGCGATGAAAGTCCCGAAAGGCCTCAAGGACGTCACTTTTATTCTTCATAAGGTAGACCCATGTCACGCGGGTATAACAGTCAATAAAGGTGACGAACCATCGAAAACCGTTAATTCTGGTTGTAGGACAAGGGCCCCATACGTCTGAATGTATCTTGTCAAAAGCAGCTGAACTCCTATTCCCCGAGCTCACATACGAGCTTCTGGTATTCCCAACTCACAAGCATTACAAAATAACTTCTCTTTATTAGCCCTTTGATAGAAGGACAGATACATTCGACTAATAACTTTAAAAGAAGAATGACCGACACGCTGGTGGTGGAGTAGCAAGTCGGCTTCAACACTACGACAGGAAGCTTCTGGTTGTGCGTCTGCTACCAAGGATGCCAATGCGTTGTCCAGTCCAGTCCTGTCTAAATACCACAGCCCTTATGCTATGTGCCAGTCCCAAGTCGTCGTCCTGTCCCCTTCTCCTGAAAAGTTACCGTAGGAATGTCAAAGGAAATAGTACAGTTAAGATCAAGTATAATGGCACTAATTGATAGAAGATTGACAGAAAAAGACGGAGCATATAAGACATTGGTTAGAGTGATGGAAGGGGTGCATGCGATAGTGCCTTTACCCATTACATGGCTGGATGTACCATCAGCGGTCTGAATACTCTCCGGCAATGGTAGGTGAGTATAGTCTTGAAACGCACCACGGGATCCCGTGACATGGCGAGATGTCCCAGAGTCCATAATCCATCCTGGCTGATGGACAGATGCAAGAGCACGTGCATGATTACCGGTGCTGGTTTGGGCAAAGCAAGTGGGGTGATCCCCCGAGGTAGAAGACGCCCCAGGACTGGCGGCCGAACCCAACTTTGTGCCTCGCAACTTTTCAAGGAACTCCCGCTCAAGCGGGGTTATTTCAGCCAGTTCATTCTCGCCCCCTTCCTCCGCCAGATTTGCTTTGTGTCCTCCCCTTCTACCAGCATATCCTCCTCTACTACCACGTCGGCCTCCACGACCCCGTCCTCGATCATTAGACTGATTTCGCAAAGGTTTTGGACAAAATCGGATGTAATGTCCGGAATTACCACAATTGTGGCAAACACACCCACAGATGGAGGTTGGTTGAAGGCAGCAAGGGCAGACTTTTCAACCTGTGTCATGCTTCTTCCTGTGTCATGACGGCTATAGCTTCCCCCTGGTAGGAGCCCTTGTTGGGCATCAACTTCAGTCGAGCTTCTTCCTGTGTCATGACGGCTATAGTTTCTTCCAAGGTCGGAAGCGTGGGTTGGGATAGGAGGATATTCCGTCTCTGCTCAAACACAGGGTGAAGTCCCTTCATGAATTTTATCATACGCTGCCGCGAAATATAAGCCAGGAACGTCTGAAAGTACTTTGCGAATGCCGGTTTGACTTGTGCATCTTCCATCCCAAGAGGATCATAATGATCCAGATCAGACCAATACTTCTTCAACAGGGCTGTGTACTCAGAGATGGTACGTTCGTCTTGGGCCACCCTATCGAGTTCATCTTGCAGTTGAAAGACCCGCATAGGGTTGCCCGAGCCGGAGTACATATCTTTTAGAGTCCGTCATATATCAGCAGCAGCCTCCATTGCCTCGACATTGCCCGACACCTGGTCGGTTAATGAGGCAGTCAACCACCCAGCCACTATGTTGTTGACAATCTCCCAAACAGCAAACTCCTTTGCGGAGTGATCGGCGGGCGCCTTGGCTTGGCCAGTGACATAGCCAACCAAGCCACGTCCCTTCAGCGTCTGCATCGCCTGCCGCGACCACTTCAAGTAGTTGGATGTTCCTTCCAACTTCGTCTCCAGCTTCTCCAGCTTTCCCATTTTGTAAGGTGACGGATCCACATCAGTATGGATCATACGTGGGGTTGCCTCGGTTAATCTCTTTGATAAGATATCATTAACCAAGGCCTTCATCTCTTCGGCCGTCAGTTTGCCACTGATCGAATCCATGGCTTCGTCAACTGTGAACCCTATCCGTCGTCTTCGTCGTCGTATTCAACGTCGGAGTCTGCAACTGCGGAGTCTGCAACTTACCCAACTTCGTCGTCTTTTTCGACGCCACAGACTTTACGAATGCGCTACTAATTTGGCCAGCACCGGCGCGCGCATGTAAAGTGAACACGTCAGGACACCAGAGAAGACATGATCAGTCTCTGTATAGATCCCGATGTGAAGAAGGAATAACAAATAAAGCATATGTTAGTTCCAAACGGCGTAAGCGAGGAACAAAGTTGGTGCAAATAAAACATTTGGCAGCCGTCTGTCTTCGAAATACGCCGTTTTTTTTTTGTTCCAGAAAAAAAGAGGATGGCTAGGGTTTGTAGGAGATAGAAAGGCTAGGGTTAGGGTTTGGGAAGGGGGGGGGGCTGCTGGAGATCGGGGGGGGGGGCTACTGGTGGTCGGGGGGGGGGTGGCTGCTGGTGGTCGGGGGGGTCGGGGAGGGGGGGGGGGTCGACAAGAGGGGGGGGTCGACGGTGGCTGCTGGTGGTCGGGGGGGTCGGAGAGGGGGGGGGAGGTCGGCGAGGGGGGGTGTCTGCGAGAGGGGGGTGGTTGGCGAGGGGGGGGGGTCGGCGAGGAGGGTGTCGACAAGGGGGGAATTTTTTTTTTTGTTTTTTTTTTGTGGAGAGAGAGAGAGGGTTATGACTCTGATACCATGTAGAAAATAATGGTTGGATAATTTTTATTGATGGACTACTTCACTACTTATAGGGAGTCTAGCTCCTCTACATACTCGATATTCCAATGTGGGACTAAAAGTCCCGTATTGATTCTCAATAACCAACTTTGGCAACCATGGAAATGGTTCTCTCCCTCTCACTTGTATGAGAAAAAGATTATTTTCATGCCTCAATTTATTTTGTATATATATATATAAAATCATAAGGCACGCCTAGGCACACCTTTTCTAGGTTGCGCCTTGCTGAAAGGCGCGTCCTGGGTGCATCCGGAGAAAGGCGCATCGCCTAGTGAGATGCGAGGCGCAACTGTTGTGCCTTTATGCGAGGCACGCCTTAGGCGCGCCTTTAACTAACATGCTTCGTGTCTTTGTTGATTTCGTTGTTGATGTTCAAAATATATGCTGTGCATATCTCTAGCTTCCCACAAAGTGTATTAGAGCTCTTAGTTCGAGAGCACGAAGATACGACCATGGCTACGGAGAGGATGAACTCGCGTATATTCTTATATATACTTTGCAATTGTTATTCTTATATATACTTTGCAATTGTTTGATGGACGATGATTATGAGTTTGAGGGGGTGTTAAGAAGTGGTATATAGTTTTTATGTTTTCTCTCTTTTTAGTTCCATAGTGTCATTATATGGTTTCTATGTTTTATTTCTCTCTTTACTCCCACTGTTGTTAGATTAGATAGGTTTGTATGTAGCTCTTCATAAATAGTTTGCCTTAGCCTAATTGAAAGTATCCAACATTATTCTGAAAATATAAGCTTTGACAGAAAGATGGGATACCTCGTAAATCCACCACTATGGTCATTACCTCCTTTGGCTGGTGAAGAATAAAAATGCGAGAAAACTAATGCCCAAGGAAGATGCATATGTTTTTACCATCTATCGTTGAAGCCACAAGTCTAGCTATTGTCAGCATGGAGAAGCGTGCATGTATTCTTACTATAGATTTATGAATCCTTCTGCTCAATTTATAGCTACTGCATTGATCACTTAGAATTGCAATATGTGACCTATGTCTTGAAAAGGTAGAAATGCAATATGGATACATTGTAAGATTGCAATACATTGATCATATGTTTGTCAGTATTCACTGAATCACCATAGATTCAATCTTGAGACTTACCAAATCGCTCTTGCCTGGTAATTCAATTTGTTATAATTGCAGAGTTAAATGTTTCCAATGTTATCCTTAGTAACTTATTTCTGACCTTTACAAGTCTTCTGTAGGAGCTATAAAGAACTGATGACCCAGTGCAACCATCTTGGAAGATCTGACGCCATTGCCCGTAAGAAGCTTGATAAGGCCAAAGAAAAAATACGGAAACTGAATGTAGTTCCTTTTATTTTTTACTTCCACTCCATTTCTAAATGCTAATTTTAGGAATTTAGCTCTGACCTTTTCTTTTACGAACTGAATCAGACTAGACTGCAAGAATTGGAGAAAACTCTTGAAGAAAAAGAAAATGAGGTCCTGAGAAATTTGAAGTCTTCCTATAAAGGTCAACCTGGGAAGCCGGTCGAATTGCTGGTACAGTCAAAGCCAAAAAGTTTCTCAAATAATCATCCAGATTGTCTGGATAAAAGTAACTGTCCTGACATCCAAAAGGAGTATAATCCTTCCTTTTCATACAAAGAACAGAACAGTGTAATCAATTTAGACACTGACCCTATCTTCTCGGACGAAGATATTTGTAAGCTACTTCCAGATGTAGATGAGCATGCCATGCCTTATTCAGATATTCAAAAGTCACCTATGGATGTTCAAAAGACCGAGACTTTTATGAATGTGGGAGCTTCTTCTACTTACCACCACATTACTAAAGCTGATCAATCCTGGAGTGCAGACATTAACATGACATGTTCCGAGAAGGGTATTTCAGAAAGAGTAGCGACAAAAGTAACAAACGTAGCAAGTTCAACTTGGGCAACCGAAACTTTGCTTATTGATGACATTTCCAAGCAAACACCTTCGATTGTAGTAAAAAAAGAAGCTCAGATTCTTGACTCTGCAACTTGTACAGGTGAGTCATTTTATTATTGAATCATATAAACTTGTAGTTTCCGTTTACCCTTACAACTGTTCAAGAGTATAGAGCACGATAGGCTCTTGCATACAACTGTCTTACCTAAAAGCTACCACAATAAGAATTTATGTTCTCGAACCATCAATACAGAAGCTTCACTTCTAAAATGGAATCAAGATATCTCTATTGCTTTATATATCTAATCATTTCTCAAAACAGGATACACTTTTTCTTGTTGTATATGCAGATAATAATTTTTTTGATAGAAAATATATTATTGCTTTACATATCCAATAATTTGCAAGATACACACCTAGTTTTTGTTGAATATGCAAATTGTCTTTTGAGAGAAACTTATCATTGCTCTAGCTTTACATATCGAACATGATACATGATAATGTGAACATGATACATGATAATGTTTCTGTAGAGATTGATTAATTTGTTTTATTGATAATCTCATAGGCTTTATATAGCCTTTACATCATGGAATATCCAATGGAATATCCTGTGGCATATTCTGGCATCCCAAATATGTCATTAGGATATTTCCATACTAAATATAATATATTCTCTTACTAAATATATCAATACTCCCCCTCAAGATGGACGAAAGATATTCACTAGGCCCATCTTGTCACATCCTCTCATCATGCTGATAGAGCTAAGCCCCTTGGTCAGTCCGTCTGCTACTTGATCTTTGGTTGGAACGTAGTCCAGCTCTAGTAGTCCTTTATCAAGTTTTTCTTTGATGAAGAATCTGTCAATCTCGATATGCTTGGTCCTGTCATGCTGCACTGGATTGTTGGCAATACTAATAGCTAACTGGTTGTCACACCATAGCTTCATCTTGGCTCTCTGGTCCAGCTTTAACTCCGTCAGCATATTCTTCAACCACAATAGCTCTGTGACTCCCAAGGCCATAGCTCTATACTCTGCTTCAGCTGTTGATCTAGCCACCACTGACTGCTTCTTACTCCTCCAAGAGACCAAGTTGCCTCCTACAAATATGCAGTACCCCGATGTGGATCTCCTGTCGCAGCACAGCTAGTCCAGTCAGAATCACAATAGTCCTCGATGCTCATGTGATTATTTCTTCTGAAAATCAGTCCCTTCCCGGGGGCTCCCTTCAAGTACCTCAGAATCTGGTACACTGCGTCCATATGACCCTTCCGGGGGTCATGTATGTAGCGGCTCACTACGCTGACCGCAAAGTTGATATCAGGTCGAGTGTGGCTCAAGTAGATCAACTTGTCCACCAATCTCTGATATCTATCCCGGTCAACTGGTTCTCCAGCTTCAGCATCCAGTTTGAACTTCAGGTCTATCGGTGTCGTAGTTGGTTTGCATCCCATCATCCTTGTTTCCGTAAGCAGGTCCAGTGTGTACTTCCTTTGAGAAAGAACAATTCCCTCTGTATCTCGAGCAATCTCAATCCCAAGGAAGTATCGAAGAGGGCCAAGATCCTTTACCTCGAACTCCTTGCCAAGCTTTCCTTTGAGTTGGGCGATCTCCTGCTCATCATCGTCTGTGATAATCATATCATCTACATATACAACAAGCATGGTGATGTGGCCTCCACTTCGTCTGAAGAAGACAGTATGATCGGCATTGATCTGCTGATATTCTATCCCTATCATTGCTCTCCTGAACCTGTCAAACCATGCTCGAGGAGACTGCTTCAGTCCATAGAGGGGCTTCTTCAGTCTGCAGACCTTGCCTTCTGTCTGTTTGGTGCCAAATCCTGGTGGTATCTCCATGTACACCTCCTCCACTAGATCCCCATGAAGAAATGCATTCTTCACATCCAGTTGGTGTAGCTTCCATCCTCCATTGGCTGCCAGGGAGATCAAGGTCCTGACAGTGCTCATTTTTGTCACTGGTGCAAATGTCTCGTCATAGTCGATGCCGTACGTCTGACTGTATCATTTTGCCACCAGTCGAGCTTTGTAGCGCTCAACCTGTCCATATGGGTTCTGCTTCACAGTAAAAATCCATTTGCATCCGACTGTTCTTTTCTCTTCTGGCAGGCTCACCAGCTCCCAAGTGTGGTTCTTCTCAAGAGCTCCCAACTCCTCGTGCATCGCTGCTTTCCACTTTGGATCGTTCTTGGCAACTTGTCAATTGTTAGGTACAGTAATACTATCCAAAGATGCTATAAATGCTCCATAAGAAGAAGAGATATGATCATAAGAAACAAAATTAGCAAGATCCCAACCATATCTGTCCGGAGGATTTCCCGCATTACTGCGAGTAGTCCTTCGTATAGATAGTGGTGTGGAAGAAGTAGGATGAATGATATCACCTGAGGAGGATGTGGGTGTAGATGAGGAGGATGGTGGTGTAGGTGTCTCAGGAGAAGTGACAGACGCAGGCAAGGGACTTAGCACTGGCACTGTGGGTACTGGTCCTGCAGTTTGCTTCTCTCTCCTGCTGTAGGTAAGTAACCCCCCTTGAGCCGTAGGCCTAACACTTCTCATCTCCTCCCCCTGTTCTGCTTCACCTTCATGTTCCTCCTCAACCATGTCTCTATGCCAAACTTCTAAATCGGTTACCACCAAGTCCATCTCCCCCTCTCGTCTTATACTGGTAGTATTTGACGTGTTGTGCGAAGTTTCCTCATGGCGGTAATATGGCTCATGCTCTCGGAAGTGGACATCCATACTAACAAATTTCTTCTTCTCTACTGGACTCCAGCACACATACTCCTTCTGAGTCGCTGAGTAGCTCACGAAGATGCACTTGACCGCTCTAGGGTCAAGTTTTCCAACTGATGGTATGTTGTCCTTCACAAAACACACACACCCGAACACCTTCAGTGGAAGTATCCCACTATTATTGCCTTGTAATACTTCACATGGAGACTTCCATCCTAGGATTTTTGAAGGCATCCTGTTGATAAGTTGAGCTGCTGTCAACACTACATGCCTCCATAGATTTTGTGGGACATTCATGTCGATCATCATACTTCTTGCGGTCTCCAGAAGGTGTCGGTTCTTCCTTTCTGCTACTCCATTTTGTGCTGGTGTATATGCACAAGTGGTCTGATGCTGTATGCCGTGTGCTGACAAGAACTCTGCAAGCGTCCTGTTGGTATACTCCGTACCATTGTCAGACCTCAGTACCTTCACCACTGCATTGTACCGAGTCTGGACATGCTTATGAAAGTCCCGAAAACAAGCAAATACATCACTCTTGTTTTTCATCAAATACAGCCAGGTGACACGAGATGCACAATCAATAAAGGAAATAAAGTACTTATACCCATTCATAGTGTTAGTAGCACATGGACCCCAAACATCAGAATGTACTACCTCAAAAGCAAAAGAGCTTTTATGACCAGTGCCAACATATGAGCTCCTAGTAAGTTTTCCTAACTCGCATGCATCACATACTAATCTCTGTTTATTTGATTTTGCATACATCTCTGGATACAACTTACTTAGAGTATCAAAGGAAGAATGTCCTATCCTCCTATGATGAAGTATCAAAGTATCTTCAGTCCTCTGCTGCAGCTCTCCTATTCCAGCCTTCTCTGCCATAGATACAATTGCTGAGTCCAGTCCTTCTCGATCTAGGTACCACAGTCCCTCATGTCAGGTGCCAGTCCCAAGTCTTCGTCCCGTCCCTTTCTCCTGGAAGATCACCTTAGGAATATCAAAAGAAACAATGCATTTCAGTTGGACAATTATAAAACTAATAGACAAAAGATTGACTGAAAAGGATGGAGCATGTAACACATTGGATAATCTTACTGAACCTGTACAATTAACAGTACCCTTACCGACCACTAGTTGGAAAGTGCCATCTGCAGTCTGAATGGTGTCTGCTGATGCTAGGTGAGTGTATGAAGAAAACTCACTAGCGTTTCCGGTCACATGCCGAGATGCTCCTGAGTCGATAATCCAGTCTGACGTTTTAAGGGAAGACATAGATGCAAGAACGAGTGACTCGTCAGTACCTTCTGATGGGTGGGTATACATAGCGGCGTTGCCTCCAACGAAGAATGTGGTGGATGTCTCTTCTTCGGTGGACGCTCTCTGCTTTCTTTCCAGCAGGTCCAGCAATGCCTGATCCTCCTCAGTAAAGTTGCCACCAGCTCCTCCATTCCCTTCTGCTACCAGCAGGTTTGCCCGATAACCTCCTCGGCCGCCTCGTCGGCCTCCTCGACCACGACCACGTCCACCATATCCTCGTCCACGTCCACCACCCACCTGAGTATCCCTCCTTAGGTGGTTTGGTACAAGCATACCGATGATGACCCATCTTCCCGCAGTTGTAGCACTGCCGATTTTGTTGCCAGAGCTCTCTCTTGGGTCCTGTATCGTCCGAGCTCGTAATCGCTAGTGCTGACTTTGCTTCGGGAGGACCATCTGTCCCCGTCTGTAGTCTGATGCGCGTCTCCTCCTGGATCATGACTGAGATAGCCTTCTCGAGACTAGGAATCTCTGGTTGTACGAGGAGTAAGGCTGTCCTCTGTGCGAATGCAGTATTCAGCCATTTGAGAAATTTTATCGTCCTCTCCTGCAGACACGTCTCTTCTTGCACTTTGGGTCCCCGCAGCTTGCCCGTTTTGAGGAGTGATCATAATCCAGCCAGAGACGCTTCAACTCTGTGGCGTACTTCTGCACCATCTTCTCTCCCTGTACATTGTCGTCGATCTCTCCTTTTATCTGGAAGATCCGTAGGTTGTTCCCCACACCATTATAGGTTCTCCTCAGCTTCTCACACACGTCTTTTACCATCTCAATTCTATCTCCTGTGGAGGCAATAGACTGGACTAAGGAATTGAGAAGCCAGATGTAAATCACCATATGAGTGGATTTCCACTCGTCGCGTCCTGTCGAGCCCTCGTACGGCTCTGTCTTCTCGCCCGTCAAGAATCCCTCCAGGTTCTTTCCTACAAGGGTTCTTCTCACCCGCCGTGACCAACTCAGATAGGTGGCTGGTCCGTCCAGCTTCAGATCGATGGAGGGTAGTTCCAACTTTGGCGGCGTTCGTGTCGTGCTCTCACCAGCCGACACCTTCATCAACTTCATCAACGTCGCTACATCGTCAGCATCCAGCTTCTTGAGGATCGCCTCCATCGATGCTTCTTCTCCGATCACGTCACGCTTGCTCCACGACTCACGCTCGTCCTCGTCGTCTTCTCATAGATCCGAACATGTCTGATTTCATCGGATCTAGGCATCGGCATCTCCTTCGTCCTCGTCTTCTTCTTCGTCTTCGTCGTCCTCCGATGGAGGCGCGCACAGCGGCAGACACAACGGCAGCAGTCAGCCGCGGCAGCGGCAGCGGCAGCAGTGGCCGCAACAACAGCAGTCAGCCGCAGCAGTGGCAGCGACAACAGTGGTGCTGCGGCAGTGGCAGTAGTGTTGCCGCGGCAGCGGCATCAGTGGCCGCAGCAGTATCAGCAGCGGGAGCGGCCGCGGGAGCGGCAACGAGAGCGGGAAAAGAAGAGAGGTTAGGGTTTTGGTGGCGGCTAGGGTTAGGGTTTGTGGAAAGGTGGCTCTGATACCATGTAGAGATTGATTGATTTGTTTTATTGATAATCTCATAGACTTTATATAGCCTTTACATCATGGAATATCCAATGGAATATCCTGTGGCATATTCTGGCATCCCAAATATGTTCTCAGGATATTCCCATACTAAATATAACATATTCTCTTACTAGGAATCTAGGACTTGTAGATGTGTTGGGCCAAAGGATTCCTTCTTACTTTTTCTAGTTCTTTCTCTTCAATCCCTTGATTCCCACTCAGAAACTCAGTTCACATCAACATTGAGGTGAAGGTAATTTTGACAGAGTTTTTAGGTATTAAGATGATTGAGGGGCTATATATAATTCCCAGTCGATGACCCTAGATGGCTTTCGTGCTAATCAAGTAAGGGTTTAAATGGGTTGTGGGATATATATGAAATCTCCCACGAACCTTTGTTGATTATCTCAATGAGATTGCACCTGATCGGTGTATTAGATAGAGAGTTTGGGTTTGGGCCGAGCTCAGATTCTTACCCGTGAGAGGAGTGTAATGACCCGCTCCGTCCTAGCGGAACGCCGATTCAAACGGTAAGTGCAATGACTCAAACGAGCCGTCGACCCGAAGAGTTGGCATCGACCTGATGAAGAATCGATGCAAGGCTTACATTGGCCCGTCAAGAGGAATCCAGACTTAGACTTTCAAAGGCGCACTCGGAGTATCGCTCGGCCGATGCGAACATCGCTAAGGTGGGTGGCTACGATGAACCCGTCTTTGCTTAGCCTAGACACATAATAATACGGACACTATTGCTAGAATCGCTAGGCGATAACACCGCGCATGCTAATAAATGACTCAACGCACCTAGCTAAGGGAATAATCCCATCTTGTATGCTTGTATAGAACATGGAAAATGTGAGAACTCTCGCACCGCACTCCGCGCTCGTGCTAAGGCACAAGTTTACATTCAAGTTCCTTATGCGTTCAACAATGAAACAATGAACGGTTTACAACAATGAAACGGGAAGACTATCGACAGTCGTTCCGAGTAGAATATAGCAACATTGGAAGACTTCGGGACCGATGGGTCGCCAAGGCGACTCCCGTACGGGGAGTTGCATAATGTATGAATGAATGAATGAATAAGTGAATGAATGAATCAACGAATGAAACAATGAATATGAGAATGAATGAATACGCGAATGAATCAATGAACGAACGAGCAAGTGAAAGAAAGAAAAGAAAGAATGAATAAAAGGTAAGAAAGAAAGGAATGGTTAGCGACAGGTATGACGGGGACGTGCATCGGGGCTCGCTACCCGCGCTGCACGGGCGCCGCCGCCAACCTGGTCGATAACGCATTATGGCTAAGGGTTAGCCTATGGCTCGGAGATAGCCGTTAAGTTAAAATGACAAGTCAATACGAAATGGTCGTGGACAATCCCCTCGTATACGGGAGGTAGGAGAAATAAGGGATTTCCGCGGCACGATCAAAGGGAGGATCGTGACCGGCCTAGACGAAAATCAAGGCGGCTTACGGTGCTGGCCTGGGTGCGGGCTTGGCCACCCAGGATACGTAAGTGCGGGAGTATTTCAAGAGACTATCAAGGTGTACCAGCCGCACGCTATGATAGGTGAGAATACCAAAGGAGAATATGTTCAAAATGGCTTGTGATGCCAGCGACCGGTGCATATAGATTAAGTGGACTTTGCTGGTGGCAATCCACGTGCAAGTCCTTGCATTGAAACAAAGTAGTCTAAGTTAACTGAATGAAGCGCCTTCTGAACAGGCTTGAATATAACACACCAAATGATAGCGAGTACTTTGTGCAAATGAGTTAGAAAACACGCCTACGACGCGCTAGGACCTGAGGCAGGGACACGCCCACCAGTGCATAACAATGTACTGATAATCCCATAGTTTGCTTGCAAGATGCAGGAGACGTCATCGGGTGCGGAGCTTCCCTCGAACGTGCTAAGGCGCGGAGCCAACTCTGGAGCCTTGGAGCGTTGCTAGGAGCTGAAGCACCATATACATGACATAATGTATCGGAACATCGCCATGAATCCTTCCATGTTGTAAGCCACTTGGCACGTCTTTTATATTTCAGAGAGAGAGAGAGCTTGAGAGACTTGTAAACTCGGCCTAGCGCCGCTTGTAAACTTCTTGAAAATCAATAAAGAGTTTGAATTTGCTTCAACTTGTGTTCATTTACTTTCCGCTGCAAATGGGGATACTCTGTGCGACTTTGTGGCCTAGCTCAAATCGGCCGTTTCCGGACTTAGCCTTTCACGGGCGCAACCTAGGCTCGTGCGGCATCACGCCTTAGCGAGGACGATCGCTCCTATGGGAGCGGGGCGTGACAAGGAGCAGGCCTGATCGGGCCTGAGCCTCAACATATATGTTACAAGAAGTCCTTAAGTCTTTAGTCGAGGTTGTACGAGTTTGGCTGAAGACTTTACTTAACTGTGAGCCTGTCTGGGATATACACGCTCGGATATTAGATCCCGGTGAATCCTCCTAGATGGAGTTCACTCTTGGACAAGTCCTGACACTAATGGAGGACTCAAACTGAATGCCATCAGATATTCGGTGGCGTTTGTATTGTGATTTGCATGGAGCAAAATGTGACCCTTTTGGTTGAATTATTCCGTACTCTTTTCACTATATAAGTAGCAGGCTCAGATGGGGTTGTGCTGCCTTCGGGAAAAGGGGTGGTAAGTTGGAGATAGTTATCTATGGTGAATCAAACTTCTATCAAAGTTTGGGAAGCGAAGTTCATCTTCAATAGTACGGACGTGAAGGGTGGCCTCGACATCCCTACAATGTGGAGGCCCTTGCTTAAGGATGTGTGCGGAAAGCTGGACTTCGGCCCCTTGATGGATACCTTGATGGCTCTTTCTGATTATCCTGGCTTCCGTACACAAAGTATTCTAATAGGAGAAGCTTGAAGCCCTTGGTTTAATACCACTATGAATGATGGTATCATGTTTTCCCTCAAATTTTGTGTGTATTTTTGAAGAACTAGCTTGTTATTTTTTGTTTTCACTTTTTAACTCTTTCCGTCCTAGTGGGTCGCTAATCTGATGATGTTTTACCACCATCAGGAACCTACGACTTGCAGATATGCTGGGTCAATGAATTCCTTCTTACTTTTGTTGGGTTGTATCTCGTTTAAGGTTGGGCGTTCAATTTGGGGTGACAATGGATTTGGTAATTTAGTCCCACATCGGTTAGGAGGTGGGATCATGTGGTGTAGATAATTGGGATTGGTTCAGGCCTTACATGAGAATTCTCTTTTAAGGCATATGGGCCCAATTCAATATCGCACCTTATGGGCCAACTACGGTTCGGGTCACACCGCGTTCCCAACAACTTTATTAGGACCTCGTCTCAAATGACTAGCTATTGGAGATCTAACGAAACCGTACATGATTTTTGCAAAATTAGAGAGGAAGAAATAGAACTGAAAATTGAGCTAGGTTTTTTTATTGATGGAATTGTAAAAACTTACAAATGACATTGAAATGGAAAATTGGAAATTTGAAAGAAGGCATACAACTTTTCTGATTCTCACTCCTCCCTCTCTTCCTTATATATTGTTGAGAATCAATAAGGGACTTTTAGTCCCACATCGGAATATGTTATATGTAGAGGAGCTAGACTCCCTATAAGTAGTGAAGTAGTCCATCAATAAAATTATCCAACCATTATTTTCTACATGGTATCAGAGCCATAACTCTCTCTCTCTCTCCACAATTTTTTTTTTTCCTTCCCCCCAAGCCGCCGACCCACCGCTCCAGCCCCCCCGACTCCACCCGTCCCCAGCCCCCCCGACTCCACCGCTCCAGCCCCCCGACTCCACCCGACTCCAGCCCCCCCCGACTCCACCAGATCCCGCTCCAGCCCCCCGACTCTACCCGACTCCAGCCCGTCCCTCCAGATCCCGCCCCTCCAACCCTCCTCCCGTCCCTCTAGATCCCGCCCCCCCCTCCCGCAGCATCCCGCCCCTCCAAGACGCCGACCCCCCCACCCCCTGCCGCCCCCCCACCCACCGCCAGCAGCCCCTCTCCTGCCGCCCCCCCTCCTCCCTCTCCCTCTCTTATGGAAACCCTAACCCTAGCCCTAGCAGCCCCATCCACACCCTAACCCTAACCCTAGTTTAAAAAAAACGGCGTATTTCGAAGACAGTCGAGATGTCAAATATTTATTTGCACCGACTCTGTTCCTAGATTGCGCCGTTTGGAACTAACAAATATTTTTGTTATTCCTCCTTCACATCGGGATCTATACAGAGACTGATCATGTCTTCTCTGGTGTCCTGATGTGTTCACTTTACATGCGCGTGCCGGTGCTGGCCAAGTTAGTAGCGCATTCGTAAAGTCTCTGTCGTCGAAGAAGACGACGTAGCCGACGAAGACGAAGAAGACGACGAAGTTGGGGAAGTTGCCGACTCCGACGTCGAAGAAGCCGACGTAGACGACGAATAGGGTTCACAGTTGAAGAAGCCATGGATTCGATCAGTGGCAAACTGACGGCCGACGAGATGAAGGCCTTGGTTGATGATATCTTATCAAAAAGATTAACCGAGGTAACCCCACGTGTGATCCATACTGATGTGGATCCGTCCCCTTACAAAATGGAGAAATTGGAGAAGCTGGAGACGAAGTTGGAAGGAACATCCAACTACTTGAAGTGGTCGCGGCAGGCGATGCGGACACTGAAGGGACGTGGCTTGGTTGGCTATGTCACTGGCCAAGCCAAGGCGACAGCCGATCACTCCACCAAGGAGTTTGCTGTTTGGGAGATTGTCAACAACGTTGTGGCTGGGTGGTTGACTGCCTCTTTAACCGACCAGGTGTCGGGCAATGTCGAGGCCATGGAGGCTGCTGCTGATATATGGCGACTCTAAAAGATATGTACTCCGGCTCGGGCAACCCTATGCGAGTCTTTCAACTGCAAGATGAACTTGATAGGGTGGCCCAAGACGAACGTACCATCTCTGAGTACGCGGCCCTGTTGAAGAAGTACTGGTCTGATCTAGATCATTATGATCCTCTTGGGATAGAAGATGCACAAGTCGAACCGGCATTCGCGAAGTACTTTCAGACGTTCCTGGCTTATATTTCCCGGCAGCGTATGATGAAATTCCTGAAGGGCCTACACCCTGTATTTGAGCAGAGACGGAATATCCTCCTATCCCAATCCACGCTTCCGACCTTGGAGGAAGCTATAGCTGTTATGACACAGGAAGAAGCTCGACTGAAGTTGATGCCCAATAAGGGTTCCTACCAGGGGGAGCAAGCCGCGGTTGAAAAGTCTGCTCTTGCTGCCTTCAATCAACCTCCATCTATGAGTGGTGTTTGCCACAATTGTGGTGACTCCGGACATTACATCCGATTTTGTCCAAAACTCTTGCGCAATCAGTCTACTGATCGAGGACGGGGTTGTGGAGGCCGACGTGGTGGTAGAGGAGGATATGCTGGTAGAAGGGGTGGACACAGAGCAAATCTGGCGGAGGAAGGGGGAGAGAATCAACTGGCTGAAATAACCTCGCTTGAGCGGGAGTTTCTTGAGAAGTTGCGAGGCACAAAGCTGGGTTCGGCCGACAGTCCTGGGGGGTCTTCAACCTCGGGAGATCACATCACTTGTTTTGCCCAAACCAGCACCGATGATTCTGCACGTGCTCTTGCATCTATCCATCAGCCAGGATGGATTATGGACTATGGGGCATCTCGCCATGTCACGGGGTCCCGTGGTGCGTTTCAGGAATATACTCACCTCCCATTGCCGGAGAGTATTCAGACTGCTGATGGTACATCCAGCCCTGTAATGGGTAAAGGCACTGTCGCATGCACCTCTTCCATCACTCTAACCAATGTCCTACATGCTCCGTCTTTTCCTGTCAATCTCCTATCCATTAGTGCCATTATACTTGATCTTAACTGTACTGTTTCCTTTGACATTCCTCAGGTGACTTTTCAGGAGAAAGGGACAGGACGACGACTTGGGACTGGCACATGGCATAAGGGACTGTGGTATTTAGACATGACTGGACTGGACAACGCATTGGCATCCTTGGTAGCAGACGCACCACCAGAAGCTTCCTGTCGCAGTGTTGAAGTCGACTTGCTACTCCACCACCAGCGTGTCGGTCATTCTTCTTTTAAAGTTATTAGTCGAATGTATCCGTCCTTATATCAAAGGGCTAATAAAGAGAAGTTATTTTGTAATGCTTGTGAGTTGGGAAAACATACCAGAAGTACGTATGTGAGCACGGGGAATAGGAGTTCAGCTGCTTTTGACATGATACATTCAGACGTATGGGGCCCTTGTCCTACAACTGGTATTAACGGCTTTCGGTGGTTCGTCACCTTTATTGACTGTTATACCCGCGTAACATGGGTCTATCTTATGAAGAATAAAAGTGACGTCCTTGAGGCCTTTCAAGACTTTCATCGACGGGTGGAAACACAATATGGCGCTAAAATTAAGTGTTTCCGGTCAGACAATGGGACAGAGTATACTAATAAGCGGGTTGCTGAGTATTTTTCTACTCATGGAATACTTCATCAAACTTCATGTGCTTATACTCCGGCCCAAAATGGTGTGGCGGAACGAAAAAACAGACACCTGCTGGAAGTCGCACGGACGATGATGCTGGCTATGAATGTTCCGAAAAATTTATGGGGGCAAGCTATATTGACGGCCTCTTATCTCATCAACAGAATGCCATCTCAAGTATTGGACTGGAAGACACCGTTGGAAATGCTTACTGGGGCAACTACATACACTGTTCCACCAAAAGTCTTTGGATGTGTGTGCTTTGTCCAAGATAATAGGTCAGGCGTTGGCAAATTGGATCCTAGGACGGTTAAATGTGTCTTCGTCGGTTACACGGCGACTCAGAAGGGTTATGCCTGTTGGAGTCCAATCGAGCGGAAGATGTTTGTAAGCATGGACGTTACTTTCAGAGAACTCGAACCATACTATGGTTCGGATGAAGGTTCAACATTTGGTGACACACCTAACACAGATGGTGTTCGATGTGAGGGGGAGATAATAAGCCTAAATGTGGTCGTCGGATCGGTTCCGTGTCCGATTGTAGAAAACTGGACGAAAGGGGGAGAGCACAGTGACTCAGATACAGATGAAGAAGAAGAAGATACATATGTTACGCAGGGGGAGCAACAGACAAGGAAAAAGGAGCTCTAAGTCTACAGAAGGAGACAACAGAAGTCCAGTACTGTGCCTATGCCGTGCCCTGTGCCTACTGTACCAAGTCCCTCGTCTACTCCTGCTCCAACTCCTGAAGATGTTGCCCCCGCACTGAATCACTCGGATTCTGATGCGGATCTCTCCGACTCGGATGGTATGATCTCTCCACCACCTATTGCTTCCTTAAGGAGATCTTCTCGCATCAATGCGGGTAAGGCTCCTGCTCGTTTTGATGATTACGAACATGACATTGCCAACTTCTTGTCTTATTCTAACATTTCTTTGAATTATCGAGCCTTCATTGCATCGTTAGACTCTACTTCGTTGCCCAAGTGTTGGCAGGAAGCAAAGAAAGATCCAAGGTGGAAAGCTGCAATGATGGAAGAACTTGGGGCACTGGAGAAAAATAAGACATGGGAGCTGATTCCATTACCCAAAGGGAAGAAAGCTGTGGGATGCAAATGGGTGTACACAGTGAAAGAGACGCCAGAAGGAAAGGTCGAGCGATACAAGGCAAGGTTGGTTGCAAAAGGATTCACACAGTCATATGGCATAGACTATGATGAGACGTTTGCCCCAGTAGCAAAAATGAGCACCGTGAGAACTCTGGTCTCCATTGCAGCGAACTATGGGTGGAAGCTGTACCAGCTGGATGTGAAGAATGCCTTTCTTCATGGGGACCTGCAAGAAGAAGTATACATGGAGCTCCCGCCAGGATGCTACGCGACGGAATCAAACGGAGGGACGTCGCAAGGAAAGGTGTGTAAACTGAAGAAGTCGCTATACGGGCTCAAGCAATCTCCTCGAGCCTGGTTTGACAGATTCAGAAAGGCTGTTACAGACATAGGATACCGTCAAACAAATGCAGATCATACGGTCTTCCTCCAGCATGCAAGAGGCCACATCACTATACTTGCTGTAAATGTGGATGATATAGTGATCACAGGTGATGATGAAGTCGAGATCACTAAGCTGAAGTCAAAACTCGCGAAGGAGTTTGAGGTGAAGGATTTAGGAGCGATGAGGTACTTTCTAGGTATCGAGGTGTGTGAAGGCGAACAAGGAATTGTTCTCTCACAGAGAAAATACGCACTAGATCTGCTGAAGGAGACAGGGATGCTGGGATGCAAAGCATCAGTCACTCCAATTGACCAGAAGTGCAAGTTGGGAGCAGAAGCAGGAGAGCCAGTTGATCGTGAAAGATATCAACGACTTGTAGGAAGATTGATTTATCTGGGGCACACTCGCCCTGATATCTCATTTACGGTGAGTGTAGTGAGTCGCTACATGCATGATCCAAGAAAGGGTCATATGGAAGCAGTATTTCAGATCTTGAGATATCTGAAAGGAACGCCGGGAAAGGGACTATGGTTCAAGAAGAATGGACGCATAGAAGTTGAGGGATACTGTGATGCAGACTGGACGAGCTGCATAGACGACAGAAGGTCTACCACGGGATATTTTTGTAGGAGGAAATCTGGTCTCATGGAGAAGCAAGAAACAGTCAGTGGTAGCACGGTCGACAGCTGAAGCAGAATACAAAGCAATGGCTCTGGGAGTGTCAGAGTTGCTGTGGGTGAAAGCATTGCTGACAGAGTTGCAGCTGGATAAGGGGGCACCATTGCGTCTTCTGAGCGATAGTCAAGCTGCAATAAGTATAGCTAACAATCCAGTTCAGCACGACAGAACGAAGCACATCGAGATTGATCGATTCTTCATCAAGGAGAAGCTGGAACAAGGGATACTGAAGATTGACCATGTCCGCTCAGAAGAACAAGTTGCAGACTGTCTGACTAAGGGTCTTAGTTCATTAAGTCTGTCAAAGCTATGTAACAAGATGGGGATGATCAATATCTATCGCCCATCTTGAGGGGGAGTGTTGAGAATCAATAAGGGACTTTTAGTCCCACATCGGAATATGTTATATGTAGAGGAGCTAGACTCCCTATAAGTAGTGAAGTAGTCCATCAATAAAATTATCCAACCATTATTTTCTACATATATAGATGCACATGATTAAGAACTAACTAATATTCTTATTAGGGACTAACTCCAACTAACTAGAACTTGATTTGCTGAGCTGTCCAAGTTAGATATATTGCTGAGGTGTTTGATTGACTGGTCCATAAGAGTGTCTGATACCGAAAGAAGAGGAGATGAGTTAAGTAGACTGATACACTGAAAGAAGAGGAGATGGGGGAGATGAGCTATGTAGACTGATACGCTGAGCTTCACTGCCTAGTGTGCTTCTGATACTGGAGTTGAGCTTCACTGCAGACTGCTAATACTGGAGGTACACTGAGCTTTACTGCAGACCGATACACTGACCTAGATTAGGCTCATATCAATTCTCACCCCTTATTTTGACCTTGTCTCAAGGTCAAAGTAAGGATAGTCCTTGAGGAGTTGTTCATAGGGTACCCAAGTAGCAGTATTCAAATCCCCATCCTCCCATTGTACTAGCAAATCTACTGTTGCCTTCCCTCTTCTTTGAACTAATCTTCTCTCTAAGATCCAATCTGGTTCCAAGAGTACTTCTTCAACACGGCTAGGTGTTCCAGTCTGGACTTCAATTCTAGCACTAATATATTTTTTAAGCTGGGGCACATGAAAAACTGGATGTATTTGTGCATCACTGGGTAGGTCCAGCTTATAAGCGACAACCCAACTCTGGCTAGGACCCTATAGGGTCCATAATATTTGGGTGACGATTTTTGTGGCCTTCTATGGGCAATTGAAATTTGTCTGTATGGTTGCACTCTAAGATAAATCCAGTCCCCTACTGAACTCCCTTTCAGTTCTATGCTTGTCAGCAAATTTTTTCCATTCTCCCCTGAGCCAAGATCAAGTTATCCTTCAACAGTTGCAATGCGTTGTCCCTACGAGCTACCAACTCAGCTACCTCCCTGCCCTTTGCAGTGTCAGGTACATAAGCAAGTAAATTGGGTGGTGCTCTGCTATAGACATCTTAAAATGGAAGTCTTGGTAGAGGAGTGCCAGTTAGTATTGAACCAATATTCTGCCCAGGCTATATACTTACTCCACTGTTTGGGTTTATGACTACAAAAACATCTCAAGTACCCCTCTATACCTATGCTAGCAACCTCTGTTTGTCCATCAGATTGTTGATGATAGGCTGTGCTATATCTGAGTTATGTGCCCTGCAGTTTAAAGAGCTCTTTCTAAAACTGGCTTGTAAAGATAGGATCTCTATCTAATACTATATTCCTTGGTATTCCATACAATTTACAGACCCCATCCATGGAGATTTGGGCCAATATGCTCGCAGTATAAGCATGTGTTAAGGAAAATAGGTGAACATATTTAGTTAGTCTATCTACTATCGCCATGATGGAGGTTTTGTGGTGGCTAGTAGATAGGCCATCAATAAAATCCATAGAGAGATCCTCCCATACTTCTCAGGGATGGGCAAGGGCTGTAAAAGACTTGCAGGTGAATAGGTGATACAATCTCCCCCTTGTTTCTCTGGCACACCTCTCTGTGTCTAATATAAGCTTGTACCATCCTCTTCATCCCTGTCCAGTAGCATACATTTCTGAGTCTTTGTAGGGTTTTACTAGTTCCTGAATGTCCCCTTATCACTGTATCATGGTGTTCTTTAAGCATAGTAGCCACAAATGATAATTGGGGATCCACCATCAGTCTGTGTTTGTAATATAACAACCCATTTTTAAGAGAATACTTGTTGATATCCAATTGTCGAGAATCCCATTTTGACCATTTCTTTTGATAATATGCTGAATTAGCCATTTGGGTCTTAAACTGATGTATCAGTCAGCTGATACTAAAGTAATAACATCCAATTGAGCTTCCCCTCTCCTTGATAAGCTATTTGCTGCCTTGTTCTCTTTACCCTTTTTGTATTCAACTCTAAAATTATAACCATGCAGCTTCGTAACTCATTTATACTGAGCATCTGAATACAAGTTCTGCTCTAGCATGTACTTTAGTGATTTATGATCAGTCCTAATAATAAAAGTTCTTCCCCATAGGTACTGGCTCCATTTCAACTGCTAGGATTATGGTCGTCATCTCTTTTTCATATGTGGATAGAGTCTTAGATCTTCCTTTAAGGGCTTGGCTTAAGAAGGATATTGGCCTGCCTTCCTGCATCAGTACCATACCTATTTCCTCCCCTGAAGCATCACCTTCAAGCACAAATTCCTTGTTGAAGTCTGGCAGGCATGCTGACCACAGGTGCTTTGGTCAAGGCTAACTTCAATTCTTGAAACGAAAGTTGAGTTTTTTCATTCCACTGGAATTCTTCAATAGGTCAGTCAAAGAAGCTTTTAACCCATATCCCCTAATAAATTTCCTATAATAGCCGGTTAGTCCAAGGAATCCGCTTAGTTCTTTTTCTGGGCACTGGCTACTGAAGCACTGCGTGGACCTTTTTCCCATCTACCTCCACTCCCTTGTTTGAGATAATGTGCCCTAAATATCCAACCTGTTGTTGGAAGAAATGACATTTATTCTTCTTAACCTTTAGGTTGTTTTCTTCTAGCTTCTGGAGTACCTTCTTCTTAACCTTTAGGTTGTTTTCTTCTAGCTTCTGGAGTACCTTCTCTAAATGAGTACAGTGAGTTGTATGGTGGTCACTATAGACTAGTATGCCATCAAAGAATACTAGGACACATTTCCTCAAGTAGTCTTTTAAAGACAATATTCATCAGGGCTTGGAAAGTGGAGGAGGCATTGATAAGGCCAAAAGGCATAACCAAGACTCAGTGTCATTCATGAGTCCTAAATGTTGTTTTGTGAACATCTTCTTCAGCCATCCTCACTTGATACTTGATGGTACCCTGCCCTGCGATCCAACTTAGAAAAATACTGAGCTTCATGCAACTCATCAAATAGTTCCTCTATAAAGGGAATAGGAAATTTATCCTTCACAGTGTTTTGGTTTAAAGCCCTGTAATCTATACACATTCTCCAGCTTTCATCTGCTTTTTTAACTAGTATTATTGGTGATGAGTAGGAGCTGTTACTGGGTTTTATGATCCCAATGTCTAGCATCTCCTTCACTTCTTTTTCAATGTGTAGGGGTGTCAATAAGGTCTAATGCAGACGGTAAGGCTCCTGGAATCAGTGGGATATTATGATAAAAAATCCTCTTAGGAGATAAACCCCTCGGTTCTTCAAATAGATGTTCATACCTTTTTAACAGTGCAGAAACTTCAGGACTAACTACTTCTACAGTGCGAGTATTCTTCTCCAAGGAACATAACTGAATGATGAAGTCGTGTGGTTTTTGCCTCTGGTTCTTATTGATAGGCTTAGTCATGTGGTCATTCTGGGAATGTATGCTGCACTACTCCCCTATCTTCAAATTTCATGCCATGTCCTGGAAATTCCAGATAATATATCCTAGTGTACTTAGCCAATTGGCCCCTAAAACTATCTGGCATCCTGTTATAGGTAGGTGTAAAAGATAAGCCACAATTCTCGTCTTGGCAGTCCATGGACACTTCTTTACTTATCCCTTGACTTTGCAATTTCTCTCTATTTGTCTCCATTACTTCAAAATATTTTTCATCACGCATAGGAAGGCCCAGCCTCTTGCCAAACTTAATGTCTATGAAGTTGTGTGTAGACCCAGAGTCTATTAGTATCATGACTGGCTTATTCTGCAGTGTACCCCTTAGCTTCATGGTAGAATGATGTGAGACCCTTTACAAGGATTGACCCTGGTGCATATTCTTTAACCAAGTCCCCACTCTCCCCTACTTATTCAATGAGTCCTATTTCATCTTCATCAGTAGTTAGTATATAGAGTTTCTTTTCTTTGCCTCTATACCCTTAAAACTATTTTTCATCACATAAAAACATAATCCCAAATTCTTCCTTCTCACGATCTCACTGGGAGATATAACATAAGCTTGTTGGCTTGTTCCAGGTTGCCAAGTCCCAGTTACGGTTGCTGAAAATTGCCTCTAATTGGACTCACTATTCTGTGCAATTGCATTACTAGTAGGAGTTGTTGTCTTTACAGAGGAGTTGGTCTTGTAAGTCTTTCTTATGGCCAGCAACTTAGCCTCATGCAACCTAGCTAGTTGCATAGCTGTTGGTAGTGTAGGTGGATTAGCTATTTGCACTTCATACCTAACCTCTTCCTTCAATTTCCCCATATACTGGCTCACCAAACATGCCTCATTGATGCCATGTATCCTTTTAGAAAGCCTCTGAAATTGTGAATCATATTCCTGTACAGTCCCCTCTTGCTTCAAAAGCTTGAGCTCTATGACATAATTAGTGAATCGAGAGATCCCAAACTCCATTCTTATAGATTGGCAGTAATCTTCCCAGCTCATGAAGCCTCTCCTAATCTTCATTAACCGGTCAAACCAATGTGCAACTGTCCCCTTCATTTGAACTGAACACACGCTCATCCTGTCCCATTCTTGAACATTGTAGTAATTGAAATAGTGTGGTACTCTCAGTAACCACTCTTTCACATCCATATTTCCATCAAAGTCTGTATTTTGAGTCTTAAGGTAGGCTGTCCCCAACCCTGCCCTGATGACTGATGAAAGGTGCTCCCAACTGACTGCCTAGGTGGAATGGGGTTGATGCAGTTGGAGTTGAGTACTGACAAGACTAGTAGTCACAGGGAAATTTGGCAGCCTATTGGCTGCTCTGGAATTCAAATTTGGAGCATAGGGGGTGTAAGTTCCCATTGCTTGAGGGATCTGGTTGGTGTACTGCCCAATTGGAGGTACAGATGGAGGTACTCCCTGAGTGCTTGGGACAAAAGCCTATAAACTAGGGTTAGTAAGCATAGATTTGTGGATTTGGGGGTACTATGGAAGTTTCTGCACTCGACATCACATTAGCAAACATAGAAAACTCATTCTCCTTCCTTGATCTAGCTAACTCTTCCAACATCCGATCGAGTTTATCATTAAGTTGATGAAATTTACCTTCCAAGGATTGGAATCTCTACTCGTTGACTGGAGATTCATGTTGAGATCATGACAGCTCGAGCTATGATCCTCATTAGCCTCCATAAGCGGATCCAACTGCTCTGGTATCAAATTATTTGGACCTCGTCCCAAACGACTAGCCATTGGTGGAGATATAATGAAATTGGACATGAATTTTGCAAAATTGGGGAAGAAGAATTGGAACAGAAAATTGAGCTACGTTTTTTTATTGATAGAATTTGTAACTCCTCTCTCTCTCCCCCTTATGTATAGCTGGGGTTCATATGATTAAGAACTAACTAATCTTCTGATTAGGGGCTAACTAAATCTAACTAACTAGAACTTGATTTGCTGAGCTGTCCAAGTTTGTTGGATATATTGCTGAGCTGTCTGATTGACTGGTCCATAAAGAGTGTCTGATATTGAAAGAAGAGGAGATGAGCTATGTAGACCGATACAACGAAAGAAGAGGATATGAGGGAGATGAGCTATGTAGACTGATACACTGAGCTTCACTGCCTAGTGTGCTTCTGATACTGGGGTTGAGTTTCACTGCAGCTGCTAAACTGGTGTGCTTCTGATACTGGAGTTGATATTCACTGCATACTGCTAATACTGGTGATACACAGAGCTAGATTAGGCTCATATCATACTTCTGGTTCTTTCCTTTCGACATGTGTACACGAACATCCCATGGTGTTACTTTGACACTCAAGTCAGATCGATATTGAGCTGAAGGTAAATTATGGAAGAGTTTCTAGGGTAGAAAACGTGCGTACCTTGTGAAGATGATTGATGGACTATAAATTGATAATCTAGATACCTTGAGTGCTTATCAACTCTGATCTTGAATGTGTCGATGGGATATATGTGAAATCTCTTGGCAGATCTTTGTTGATTATTTCAATTAGATTGAACCTAATCAACTTATTAAAGAGTTTGGATTTGGGCCGAACTTCGATCCATGAGTGTTGTCTATGGAGTCTCTATTGGAGAGGAAAAAATAATATTGTATGTTGATATCCGAGAGAATGGGAAAGTAATTGCAGAAATACACACTTTTTTGTTGTCTATATGGAGATATCTATTTCAGAGGAAAAAAAATATGCCGGACGCCGTCAAAAAAATGAGAGGAAAAAAATAATATTGTATATTGATATATTCGACAGAATGAGAAGAAAAAAGGCAATTTCTATATGCGCTCCAACTTTTACTCCAGGGCAGCCCATTACTTCTGGACAGTCCGGCTTGGTTCAATTTTTACTCAAGTTAGTCCCAAATTTACTTTGGGCTGCCCAACATTATATTAGGACTGCAAATAAAAATCCTACTGCGGTCGCAAACTCCGCCACGCTCCTGCCACCGCCGGTAAGCTCACGGCACCCTGCCCAAACCCTAACCCTAACCCGAACGTCTACTGTACCTCCTGAAGAGCCTCGATCGCGTCTACAGCCAGGCCCTCATCCGCCGGTCTCCCTCAACTATGACGAGCCCATGGCCCTCCGCAACGGCCACTGCTACGGCCCCATGGACGCCTTTTCCAACGTCGTCCACAACGCTGTCGCCTTCCTTGGCTCCGGCCATACCAATTTGAAATTTTTTTCAGCATTGACAGAGAGTATATGTTAGGACTGTCAACAAAGTTAATAGTCCTAACATAATGTAGGACCGTCAACTATGTGACAGTCCTACATTATGTTAGGACTTTCAACAAAGTTGACAGTCCTACATTATGTTAGGACTTTCAACAAAGTTGGCAGTCCCAACGTAAAGTTTGGAGTGCCCTCAGGTAAAAAAAAATTGAGTGACAAACTTGTAAATAAATAGAAAAAATTTGAGTTGCCCCCAAGTAAAATATGAAATGCCTTTAGAAAAAGGCCAGAATTTTTTTTTATATTGACAGCTGTGGGATTTGAACCCACACCCTTTCGGACCAGAGCCTAAATCTGGCGCCTTAGACCACTCGGCCAAACTGTCGTGTGTGCAGATCATTAGATCCCACTAATTATAATTATGACACTACCTCAATTTCTTTATTACTGCTTTACGTATCTAATCATTCTTGCACACTGTTTTGTTGTACATGCATTTTATTTTTTAGAACCTATTGTTGCTCTAGTGCTTTACATATTTAATCATTCGTCAAAACATGATAACACACTTTTTTGTTGTACATGTGTATTGTTTTTCTGAGAGAAAAATGTATTGTTGCTCTATTGCTTTACACATCAAAATCATTTGTGCAAACATTATACACTTCATTTTTGTAGTGGAAAAAAGATTTTATTGACAGCTGTGGGATTTGAACCCACGCCCTTTCGGACCAGAGCCTAAATCTGGCGCCTTAGACCACTCGGCCAAACTGTCGTGTGTGCAGATCATTAGATCCCACTAATTATAATTATGACACTACCTCAATTTCTTTATTTACTGCTTTACGTATCTAATCATTCTTGCACACTGTTTTGTTGTACATGCATTTTATTTTTTAGAACCTATTGTTGCTCTAGTGCTTTACATATTTAATCATTCGTCAAAACATGATAACACACTTTTTTGTTGTACATGTGTATTGTTTTTCTGAGAGAAAAATGTATTGTTGCTCTATTGCTTTACACATCAAAATCATTTGTGCAAACATTATACACTTCATTTTTGTAGTGGAAAAAATATTTTATTGACAGCTGTGGGATTTGAACCCACGCCCTTTCGGACCAGAGCCTAAATCTGGCGCCTTAGACCACTCGGCCAAACTGTCTTGTGTGCAAACCATTAGATCTCAATCTAATTGACGACACTACTTAAAAAATATATTATTCTTCTAATTGTATTAGTGATCTTTCATGTTCAAAAATCCTAGAGTAACTCATGAGTCACTAATTTTTCATACTCGGCAATGCAAAATTGTTGGAGTGCATTCTTCTCATCCTTGATTTTTATTTAAGAAAAAAAAAATTCAAGGACCTAAATAGAAAATTAAAATTTTATTTTGAGTTCCTATTTGAGTTTTTGTAGTTGAACTGTTTCATATTTATCTCACCTGTAGTTGAACTATTTCTGACTTGTGTATCTCTTACTGTGCATGCATCAAATTCATAGGTGATCGATCTGTACCTGGTTCGCTCTTGGGATCGGAAGTTGCAAACAGATCCGTAGGGAAGTGGTGCAGGTCTTCATCGCTCAAGATGCAGACACCCGCCACGAGCAATGGGGATTTGATTTCTGTTGGTGCTGATGGGAGAGGAGGAAGGGTGAAGGTGCTCAGGAACCATGACCAAGTCTTGGTGGGTTCTTAGGATTGCATTCAGTCATTTAATACTTTTCCAGGTTACAGTAATATGTTTCTTATGTTTATGTATGGTGCAGGATGTCAAGGCAAGAACTCCATTGCCGAAGAAACAAAAGCAAGGAGGCAAGCAAAGCGCTCAATTCAATATTGAGCATTTCTTCGGAAAGGCTGTTAGCTAATTATATCGGAATAGAGCAATCTCAATCTTCATTCCTTCTGGTTAGGATTGTTATGGTTTTGCATGAAAGGTTTGCAACTATTTTTGGCAAGGCTACAGTTTTGAGGCACAAGTTTGCATGTAGTAGCAACCTAAATTAAGAACAAATTCGCTCATGGTGTAATGTACAGATGTAAATTGTTTTTCTTTTCGTTTGAAATGTATAAGACAAGAATGGAAGATCATTGATATTGGCACATGTGATTGATTAGTCGGGTTCGCCCTGAAGTTTTCTGGATTGTCATCTCCAGGTTAAATTGGCTCAATCATCTTGAATTGATTTTGCGAAATGGAGATTGTTGGCCGCTTCATTGTATGACCCAATCATCAGTTCATGTAGCAACTGCTGCGGCCCTCAATTGATTGTTGCATACCACCTGATGTTCGTGATCACACCAACTTCCATCCTCTTGGTATTTCTCACCATTTTGGTCACTTCCTTTGTTCTTGTCTTCTTCCTTCCGCATTTTCTTCTCGTTGTGACAAGTCGACCTCTGTTGCATCTCGGGCGGGCTAGTACCGATTACTCCGTGCGACGTATCCGTTCTTGGGCCTCCATAACTGACATCGATATCAAGGTGTTTAGTGGGCTGGTTGGCCCGAAGTCCGGTCCGGCCCGCACGTCAGCCCGCTCAGCGGAAGCTCGGACCGGCCCCCCACCCCCAACGGTCCGGGTCGGGCCTCCCCCGCCCAACCTGAGACCGGCCCGGATCGGCCTGCACGAATTTTTTTTTTAAATGGCCCGGCTCGGATGGACCGGCCCGACAACCGGCCCGAATCCCGGTTCGGTTCAATTTTTTTTTTCTTTTTTTTCACAGAATGTGAACGTTGGGGGGGGGGGGGGGGGGGGGGGGGGGGGGGGGGGCATTTTGGTCATTTTTTGACCAAAATGACCAAAATAACCCAAAAATATTCCTATAAATAGGCCAAAAATTTTATTTTTCAAACACAACTCATTCAAAACATTTCTCTACAATTCTCTACATTTCGGTGCTCTACGGTGCTTCTAAGGCTTCCCGGTGCTCTCAACCCCATTCCGGCGTTCTACGGCTTCCCGAACTCCCTTCCAATCCCTTCCTTTATTTTATTTTTTAAATTTGTACTTATTTTTTATAAATGGCTGGTGAAGGTTCAAACCCACCTAATCTTGCTGGACAGACTTACGACATTTTTAATTCTTTTTTTGGTGAAGGTTCAAACCCACCTGAGCAAATAGCAACCAATCCGGAGGGGTGCCTTCCATCTCCTCCAGAAGTCGCTAGTTCTACACAACTTCCTGAAAAAAGAAAAAAGTCTAAGTATTGAAATTTTTTTACTTTGATTTATGAAACTAATTCTGATGGTTCGCTTGTTTTAGATGCCAAGGGTGAACCAATACCGTGCAAGGCGCAATGCAAGAAATGTTTGAACCAGTACGCATGGAAGAAGGGCGGTGGCACCGGGACCATATCCAGACACTACGACACTTGCTACGGGAAGGACACGCTTCAAACGTCCCAAACCCAAATAAGCTTTGGAGGTGCCACCGGTTCTTCAATGGGTAACTTTACTTACTCACCTGCGCGTCATAAAACGAAATTAGTTAAATATATTATTCGTGATGAACTTCCTTTCACTTCAGGTGAAAGTGAATCTTTACGCGATTATGCAACATTATCTCTAAACCCCTCCTTTACTAGAGTTAGTAGACAACAAGCTCGAAATGAGGCTATTCGTCTCTTTAAGGAGCAGAGAGCCGCTTTGAAAG
This sequence comes from Iris pallida, assembly GCA_029216955.1. Lineage (NCBI taxonomy): Eukaryota > Viridiplantae > Streptophyta > Magnoliopsida > Asparagales > Iridaceae > Iris > Iris pallida. Next base: position 21,149,928 of record JANAVB010010199.1, read on the forward strand.
CGATTTTACAAAATATTAGTAAGTTGTCTATTACTTCTGATATTTGGACTAGTAAGTAAAGTTATGCTTACATTTGTATTACTGCACACTATATAGATGCACAATGGATGTTGCAAAAACGCATCATCTGTCTTAAAATTATAGAATATCCACACACGGACGCTGTAATTTCAAGTGCCATTTCTCAACACGTGCGTGAATATGATATTCACCACAAAATTTTTTCTGTCTCTTTGGATAATGCTTCAAACAATAATGCTGCTATGTCTTCTTTGTCATTGATTTTTCAGCCTATTTTAGAAGGTAGACTATTGCATGTTAGGTGTGCCTGCCATATTATTAACTTAGTTGTTAAAAAATGTTTAGAATATTTTAGTCGTCATTTAGACACTCTGCGACAATGCTTGCACACTTTGAACACGTCTCCAAGTAGACAACAAAGTTTTGTATGCACATGCGCACATTTTGGTATTACTTTTAGAAGATTTGTGAAGGATATACCACATAGGTGGAACTCCACCTACTTGATGTTGAAATCTGCAATTCCTTTTAAGGATGTTATTACGTATTATTGTAATGCGGATATCACCTTTGACTTTCAAGTTACTGCTGTCACGCCCCGCTCCCGCAGGAGCGATTGTCCTCGCTAAGGCGTGATGCCGCACGGGACTAGGTTGCGCCCGTGCAAGGCTAAGTCCAGAAACGGCCGATTTGAGCTAGGCCACAGAGTCGCACAGAGTGTCCCCATTTGCAGCGGAAAGTAAATGAACACAAATTGAAACGAATTCAACTCTTTATTGATATTCAAGAAGTTTACAAGCGGCGCTAGGCCGATATTACAAATCGCTCATGCTCTCTCTCTCTCTGAAACACAAAAGGCGTGCCAAGTGGCTTACAAAATGGAATGATTCATGGCGATGTTCCGATACATTATGTCCTGTATATGGTGCTTCAGCTCCTTGCAACACTCCAAGGCTCCAGAGATAGCTCCGCGCCTTAGCACGTTCGAGGAAAGCTCCGCACCCGATGATGTCTCCTGCATCCTGCAAGCAGACTGTGGGGTTATCAGTACATTGTTATGCACTGGTGGGGAGGCTAGCTCGCCCACAATGCTATCATTACCAAACACGTTCCATTTACTTTTGTGCACCGTCTATCATTCATTCTTTCTAATCTTGCCTTAGGATCAGTTTCATGGCATATTTTATAGCCTATCTCGTGTTGCCAAATTCAGTGTCGCATGGAAATAGATGCATGACTTACCCATACTTACCGTCCGGCCTTCCCTGTCCAAAGTAAACCAAGTTAGTCAACAATTCATAGGAAATAACTTAACGTGATTTATGTGAACTTTCAATGTCAAGGGCGTGTCCCTGCCTCGGGTCCTAGCACGTCGTAGGCGTATTTTCTAACTCACTTGCATGAATTCCTCATTATCATTTGGTGTGTTACATTTCAAGCATATTCATAAGGCACTTTATTTAGTTAACTTAGACTACTTTAATTTCAATACAAGGACTTGCACGTGGATTGCCACCAGCAAAGCCCACTTAATCTATATGTATCGGTCGCTGGCACCACAAGCCAATTTGGACATGTCTTCCCCTTGGTAATTTTCTCACCTATCATGGCGTGCGGCTTGGTACACCCTGATAGTCTTTTGAAATACCCGGCCTTACGTCCCCTGGTGGCCAAGCCCGCACTCAGGCAGCCCGTAAGCCATCTTTTGATTTCCGTCCGGACCGGCACGTCCTTCACACTTTGACTATGCCGCTGGAAATCCCTTATATCTCCCACCTCCCGTATACTAATGGATTGTCCACGACCATTTCATTTTATTTGTCATTTTAACTTAACGGCTGTCACTGAGCCGTAGGCTAACCCTTAGCCATAATGCGTTATCGACCAGGTTGGCGTCCGTGCAGCGCGGGTAGCGAGCCCCGTTGCACGTGCCCGTCACACCTGTCGCTAACCCTTCTTTCCTTTCTTATCTTTCATGTATTCTTTCTTTTCTTTCTTTCTTTCACTTGTTCGTTCGTTCATTGATTCATTCACGTATTCATTCATTCATTCATTCGTTGATTCAATCATTCAAGCATTATGCAACTCCCAGTGCGGGAGCCGCCTTGGCGACCCATCGGTCCCATAGTCTTTCAATGTTGCTAAACTCTACTCGGAACGACTATGTTGATAGTCTTCCCGTTTTATTGTTGTAAACCATTCATTGTTTCATTGTTTGAACGCAAGCTTGTGCCTTAGCACGAGCGTGGAGCGCGGTGGCGACAGTTCTCATATTTCCATATTCCTTTTCCATATTCTATACAAGCATACACGATGAGATTATTCCCTTAGCTAGGTGCGGTGAGTCATTTATTAGCATGCGTGGTATTATCGCCTAGCGATTCTAGCAATAGTGTCCGTATTGTTATGTGTCTAGGCTAAGCAAAGACGGGTTCATCGGAGCCACCCACCTTAGCGATGTTCGCATCGGTCGAGCGATACTCCAAGCGCGCCTTTGAAAGTCTAAGTCTGGATTCATCTTGACGGGCCAATGTAAGCTTGCATCGATTCTTCTTCAGGTCGATGCCAACTCTTCGGGTCGACGGCTCGTTCGAGTTGTTGCACTTGCCGTTTGAATCAGAGTTCCGCTAGGGCGGAGCGGGTCATTACATAATACACCACTCAAAATAAGTCTCGTCCTCGAGACTTCCTGAGTGCAGGTTATCCTACCATTCCTTAACTCGTGTCGTCGTATTTCTTAGACAATACTATCGAACGGCTCTATCGTTCGATGGCATCGAACCATACTCGATACCTTTCTAAGTTCCGTGTCGCGTACGTCTGGTCGATTTTTATTGAATGACTTTTTATTCATCTTTAGAGTTGATGGCACTTATTCAATCGTCGCGTTTCTTCGACTTGGTTGCTATTTTGACATATCATGGGACTAAAAATGGTCGTACGAGGCACATTGTAATTCATCAAATACGCGGGTCGTGGGTTGAGACAAACTCACTTTCGTTTATCTCGGTCATTGAGATGACCCGATTCGCTTCTCAAGCGTTCTTGTTCACGAAATCAGTATGATTTCTTCTTAGCGGGGTAGACCAAGTCTAAGTAATTTTCGTCCGATTTCAAGACTAAGTGTTGCACTATCGTCGAACCTATCTTCCTATCAATGGTTCAATTCGTTTTACCAACTTTTACTTTCACGATATCGATTTCCATATCATTCGCTTGTTTAGGCCAAATCTTGGTGTCGTTCACGCACACTCCGCTCACACGTTTCTTGGATTTCGAGCCACGCTCGTACTAGTATCGATCCTTTACTTAACGCAATTTCAAGATCTTCGACACTCTTCCATTCCTCAAGTCTTGCTCGAACTCAATGTATCACTTGGCTGGATCGTGCACGCATTCCAAGCGTCCCCAAAATATATGTATTCAGCCAAGCCGCATAATCTAGAAATTTGTCATTCTCACTCGAGTCGCATCGTGCACATACTCAAGCGTCCCTGAAATATATGCATGTCAGCCGAATCTCGTGAGGGGTATTCCTATATTCGTGAGTCACATTATCCATCCATGCCAATCCTCAAGATCAATCTTTCGATTGATAACTCATGAAACATGACGTCTCGCCTAACCGCTTGGCCATCTTTTCGAGGCTAAGTCAATGTCAGGATTGGAATCATAGTTCCCCAACAATAATGCCAATACTGACCCCAATCCTAGGGTCAAACCAAAGTCGGTAGTACGGGATTTTCTACCCAAGCTCGCGTCACTCAGATTTCTAAACATCGAGCACGATCACCTATTCGCATCAAGGCATTCGTCGCACACCGCAACGAATTCAAATCCATTCAAATCACTAAATCAACATACTTCACATATCCATTCTAACCAATTCATGTATTCGATCACGAGTTCATCTAGCTTTGACAATATGTTGTGCCCCAATCTCACGTGAGTCCGATTATCCACGGTGGTTCATGAATCACCATGCAACGCTCCCGCGAAATAATCATTCTCATCGGGGCGTAACTCTTGCTTGCGTCTAGACTGATTCATTCTCGATACGCGGATTGGACCTACTCAATCCTCAAACTTAATCATCAAGCACACCGAATCATTCTCAAGTCACTTTCGTATCAAACCATAAGTCGAAGCACACAAATTGCCACGCCATGCTAGTTCAATCACCCCCGCTGTATGAATCACCATACCAGCGCTCACGCGGAGTGATCGCCCTAATCGACGCGACGCATGTGCGAGGCTGGAGTTTTGCTCGCATAAGACAAGCATGTCGACGTTGGGGTTATTGTCGAAGTAAATCCAAGCATTTCATTTTCATCCAAGCCAAGATCGATAGTCCATTCGTCATTTCGTTCAACTAGAGAATCCTCAAGCCAAGTCTATCTTTTCCTCGACACATTTTTAACATCCCAAGTATAGCATCCAACGGAACAATGACATTTGCACGATCGTCATTCGCCGAGTCAGAGTACCCCCGAGTTATCGCATATCGATCTTTGATACGCCTCAATACCATCGACGGTATGCATAACCTGGCGATCTTCCTTTGCAATCGATTTCGAGTCGTGCGTCGATGCTGTTGTCCGAGTTGGATATTCCACAATTTTCTTTAATATTCACGATCAAGTTCAACTGGTATTCCTCAAGCTAGTTTCAAGATCGTTGTTCAAACTCAAGTCACAATTTATTTGAATCAATCTGAAATCGTACGCGCGATCCTCTAAGTTTCCTCGATCAAGACCATTTATTTTTATTCATCGTTTCGAACCATTTTCTAATTCGCGTTACCCATTGACAAGTTGTCCAGCGACATCTCGTTCGGGACTTTTGAAGCCACGGCCAACTAAGCGTGACACGTTCTAAGGCTTTGCGCGATCGCATCGCTTGCCGACATACTCATACGATCCGTAAATTCTTTAGTCTCGCACGAACAATTTCTATGACGTCAATACACCACTCAGGGTTCGAGCCACTCGACTAGTCGTCGACACTCATTCTTATTCTTCTCCAAACCTATCACATACACCACTCGGATTCAAGCCATATGATCTAGTCCTCAATCACGTTCGCGTCATGCGCTAAGACATTCTTCAGATTCGTTCGACGAATCCCTAGCGTAATCGCTCACGTCGCCTCGACATACTAAGTCATTCGCACTAATCCTCAAAATCCAAGCCAATCTTTCGTGCACGCCTAAGCGTTATTTTGATAGCATTCCTATCGATATACACTTTAAGTGTATCTCCGTTCCCGACTGAGCGGTACTTGATACCGTTCACGACTCGATTGCACCAGAAGTCGAGGTGCGCGACACATAGCACAACTTAGCCAAAAAGACTACGTGCATAACCATCCCGTTCGTACTATACTTTGGTCTCGTGTACTTGTTTGCTGTCAGCGTAAGCTCATTCAAACACGCACTGCGTTTGCTAACTCTTAGCATCGGTTCCTTCCAACTCAAGTCCGTCGTGGTGGCACAAAGGCCTTCGCCTATCGATCCTGTCCAACCGAGTACTCGTACGAGCTTTTGAAAATATTAGACTTATTGTATGGAACATCCCAAGGCACAACGAGAGAGAGCGTACACTTCTTTTGTTTCCAACCGAGCTTTCAAAACTGAGAAAATTGAAATAAAGTCCAAGGACGTGAAGCCGTGCTCTGATACCAATCTGTCACGTCCCGCTCCCGCAGGAGCGATCGTCCTCGCTAAGGCGTGATGCCGCACGGGCCTAGGTTGCGCCCGTGCAAGGCTAAGTCCAGAAACGGCTGATTTGAGATAGGCCACAGAGTCGCACAGAGTGTCCCCATTTGCAGCAGAAAGTAAATGAACACAAATTGAAGCGAATTCAACTCTTTATTGATATTCAAGAAGTTTACAAGCGGCGCTAGGCCGATATTACAAATTGCTCATGCTCTCTCTCTCTCTGAAACACAAAAGGCGTGCCAAGTGGCTTACAAAATGGAATGATTCATGGCGATGTTCCGATACATTATGTCCTGTATATGGTGCTTCAGCTCCTTGCAACGCTCCAAGGCTCCAGAGATAGCTCCGCGCCTTAGCACGTTCGAAGGAAGCTTCGCACCCGATGATGTCTCCTGCATCCTGCAAGCAGACTGTGGGGTTATCAGTACATTGTTATGCACTGGTGGGGAGGCTAGCTCACCCATAATGCTATCATTACCAAACACGTTCCATTTACTTTTGTGCACCGTCTATCATTCATTCTTTCTAATCTTGTCTTAGGATCAGTTTCAAGGCATATTTTATAGCCTATCTCGTGTTGCCAAATTCAGTGTCGCATGGAAATACATGCATGACTTACCCATACTTACCGTCCGGCCTTCCCTGTCCAAAGTAAACCAAGTTAGTCAACAATTCATAGGAAATAACTTAACGTGATTCATGTGAACTTTCAATGTCAACGACGTGTCCCTGCCTCGGGTCCTAGCACGTCGTAGGCGTATTTTCTAACTCACTTGCATGAATTCCTCATTATCATTTGGTGTGTTACATTTCAAGCATATTCATAAGGCACTTTATTTAGTTAACTTAGATTACTTTAATTTCAATGCAAGGACTTGCACGTGGATTGCCACCAGCAAAGCCCACTTAATCTATATGTATCGGTCGCTGGCACCACAAGCCAATTTGGACATGTCTTCCCCTTGGTAATTTCCTCACCTATCATGGCGTGCGGCTTGGTACACCCTGATAGTCTTTTGAAATACCCGGCCTTACGTCCCCTGGTGGCCAAGCCCGCACTCAGGCAGCCCGTAAGCCAGCTTTTGATTTCCGTCCGGACCGGCACGTCCTTTACACTTTGACTATGCCGCTGGAAATCCCTTATATCTCCCACCTCCCGTATACTAATGGATTGTCCATGACCATTTCGTTTTATTTGTCATTTTAACTTAACGGCTGTCACCGAGCCGTAGGCTAACCCTTAGCCATAAAGCGTTATCGACCAGGTTGGCGTCCGTGCAGCGCGGGTAGCGAGCCCCGTTGCACGTGCCCGTCACACCTGTCGCTAATCCTTCTTTTCTTTCTTATCTTTCATGTATTTTTTCTTTTCTTTCTTTCTTTTACTTGTTCGTTCGTTCATTGATTCATTCACGTATTCATTCATTCATTCATTCGTTGATTCATTCATTCAAGCATTACGCAACTTCCAGTACGGGAGCCGCCTTGGCGACCCATCGTTCCTATAGTCTTTCAATGTTGCTAAACTCTACTCGGAACGACTATGTTGATAGTCTTCCCGTTTTATTGTTGTAAACCATTCATTGTTTCATTGTTTGAACGCAAGCTTGTGCCTTAGCACGAGCGTGGAGCTCGGTGGCGAAAGTTCTCATATTTCTATATTCCTTTTCCATATTCTATACAAGCATACACGATGGGATTATTCCCTTAGCTAGGTGCGTTGAGTCATTTATTAGCATGCGTGGTATTATCGCCTAGCGATTCTAGCAATAGTGTCCGTATTGTTATGTATCTAGGCTAAGCAAAGACGGGTTCATCGGAGCCACCCACCTTAGCGATGTTCGCATCGGTCGAGCGATACTCCGAGCGCGCCTTTGAAAGTCTAAGTCTGGATTCATCTTGACGGGCCAATGTAAGCTTGCATCGATTCTTCTTCAGGTCGATGCCAACTCTTCGGGTCGATGGCTCGTTCGAGTCGTTGCACTTGTCGTTTGAATCGAAGTTGCGCTAGGGCGGAGCGGGTCATTACATAATACACCACTCAAAACAAGTCTCGTCCTCGAGACTTCCTGAGTGCAGGTCATCCTACCATTCCTTAACTCATGTCGTCGTGTTTCTTAGACAATACTATCGAACGGCTCTATCGTTCGATGGCATCGAACGATACTCGATACCTTTCTAAGTTCCGTGTCGCGTACGTCTGGTCGATTTTTATTGAATGACTTTTTATTCATCTTTAGAGTTGATGGCACTTATTCAATCGTCGCGTTTCTTCGACTTGGTTGCTATTTTGACATATCATGGGACTAAAAATGGTCGTACGAGGCACATTGTAATTCATCAAATGCGCGGGTCGTGGGTTGAGGCAAACTCACTTTCGTTTATCTCGGTCATTGAGATGACCCGATTCGCTTCTCAAGCGTTCTTGTCCACGAAATCAGTATGATTTCTTCTTAGCGGGGTCGACCAAGTCTAAGTAATTTTTGTCCGATTTCAAGACTAAGTATTGCACTATCGTCGAACATATCTTCCTATCAATGGTTCAATTCGTTTTACCAACTTTTACTCTCACGATATCGATTTCCGTATCATTCGCTTGTTTAGGCCAAATCTCGGTGTCGTTCACGCACACTCCGCTTACACGTTTCTTGGATTCCGAGTCACACTCGTACTAGTATCGATCCTTTACTTAACGCAATTTTAAGATCTTCGACACTCTTCCATTCCTCAAGTCTTGCTCGAACTCAATGTATCACTTGGCTGGATCGTGCACGCATTCCAAGCTTCCCCAAAATATATGCATTCAGCCAAGCCGCATGATCTAGAAATTTGTCATTCTCACTCGAGTCGCATCGTGCACATACTCAAGCGTCCCTGAAATATATGCATGTCAGCCGAATCTCATGAGGGGTATTCCTATATTCGTGAGTCACATTATCCATCCATGCCAATCCTCAAGATCAATCTTTCGATTGATAACTCATGAAACATGACGTCTCGCCTAACCGCTAGGCCATCTTTTCGAGGCTAAGTCAATGTCAGGATTGGAATCATAGTTCCCCAACAATAATGCCAACACTGACCCCAATCCTAGGGTCAAACCAAAGTCGGTAGTACGGGATTTTCTACCCAAGCTCGCGTCACTCAGATTTCTAAACATCGAGCACGATCACCTATTCGCATCAAGGCATTCGTCGCACACCGCAACGAATTCAAATCCATTCAAATCACTAAATCGACATACTTCACATATCCATTCTAACCAATTCATGTATTCGATCACGAGTTCATCTAGCTTTGACAATATGTTGTGCCCCAATCTCACGCGAGTCCGATTATCTACGGTGGTTCATGAATCACCATGCAACGCTCCCGCGGAATAATCATTCTCATCGGGGCGTAACTCTTGCTTGCGTCTAGACTGATTCATTCTCGATACGCGGATTGGACCTACTCAATCCTCAAACTTAATCATCAAGCACACCGAATCATTCTCAAGTCACCTTCGCATCAAACCACAAGTCGAAGCACACAAATTGCCACGCCATGCTAGTTCAATCACCCCCGCTGTATGAATCACCATACCAGCGCTCACGCGGAGTGATCGCCCTAATCGGTGCGACGCATGTGCGAGGCTGGAGTTGCGCTCGCATAAGACAAGCATGTCGACGTTGGGGTTATCGTCGAAGTAAATCCAAGCATTTCATTTTCATCCAAGCCAAGATCGATAGTCCATTCGTCATTTCGTTCAACTAGAGAATCCTCGAGCCAAGTCTATCTTTTCCTCGACACATTTTTAACATCCCAAGTATAGCATCCAACGGAACAATGACATTTGCACGATCGTCATTCGCCGAGTCAGAGTACCCCGAGTTATCACATATCGATCTTTGATACGCCTCAATACCATCGATGATATGCGTAACCTGGCGATCTTCCTTTGCAACCGATTTCGAGTCGTGCGTCGATGCTGTTGTCCGAGTTGGATATTCCACAATTTCTTTTAATATTCAAGATCAAGTTCAACTGGTATTCCTCAAGCTAGTTTCAAGATCGTTGTTCAAACTCAAGTCATAATTTATTTGAATCAATCCGAAATCGTACGCGCGATCCTCTAAGTTTCCTCGATCAAGACCATTCATTTTCATTCATCGTTTCGAACCATTTTCTAATTCGCGTTACCCGTTGACAAGTTATCCAGCGATATCTCGTTCGGGACTTTTGAAGCCACGGCCAACTAAGCGTGACACGTTCTAAGGCTTTGCGCGATCGCATCGCTTGTCGACATACTCGTACGATCCGTAAATTATTTAGTCTCGCTCGAACAATTTCTATGACGTCTATACACCACTCAGGGTTCGAGCCACTCGACTAGTCGTCGACACTCATTCTTATTCTTCTCCAAACCTATCACATACATCACTCGGATTCAAGCCATACGATCTAGTCCTCAATTACGTTCGCGTCATGCGCTAAGACATTCTTCAGATTCGTTCGACGAATCCCTAGCGTAATCGCTCACGTCGCCTCGACATACTAAGTCATTCGCACTAATCCTCAAAATCCAAGCCAATCTTTCGTGCACGCCTAAGCGTTAGTTTGATAGCGTTCCTATTGATATACACTTTAAGTGTATCTCCGTTCCCGACCGAGCGGTACTTGATATCGCTCACGACTCGATTGCACCAGAAGTCGAGGTGCGCGACACATGGCACAACTTAGCCAAAAAGGCTGCGTGCATAACCATCCCGTTCGAACTATACTTTGGTCTCGTGTACTTGTTTGCTGTCAGCGTAAGCTCATTCAAACACGCACTGCGTTTGCTAACTCTTAGCATCGGTTCCTTCCAACTCAAGTCCGTCATGGTGGCACAAAGGCCTTCGCCTATCAATCCCGTCCAACCGAGTACTCATACGAGCTTTTAAAAATATTAGACTTATTGTATGGAACATCCCAAGGCACAACGAGAGAGAGCGTACACTTCTTTTGTTTCCAACCGAGCTTTCTAAATTGAGAAAATCGAAATGAAGTCCAAGGACGTGAAGCCGTGCTCTGATACCAATCTGTCACGCCCCGCTCCCGCAGAAGCGATCGTCCTCGCTAAGGTGTGATGCCGTACGGGCCTAGGTTGCGCCCGTACAAGGCTAAGTCCAGAAACGGCCGATTTGAGCTAGGCCACAGAGTCGCACAGAGTGTCCCCATTTGTAGCGGAAAGTAAATAAACACAAATTGAAGCGAATTCAACTCTTTATTGATATTCAAGAAGTTTACAAGCGGCGCTAGGCCGATATTACAAATCGCTCATGCTCTCTCTCTCTCTGAAACACAAAAGGCGTGCCAAGTGGCTTATAAAATGGAATAATTCATGGCGATGTTCCGATACATTATGTCCTGTATATGGTGCTTCAGCTCCTTGCAACGCTCCAAGGCTCCAGAGATAGCTCCGCGCCTTAGCACGTTCGAGGGAAGCTCCACACCCGATGATGTCTCTTGCATCCTGCAAGCAGACTGTGGGGTTATCAGTACATTGTTATGCACTGGTGGGGAGGCTAGCTCGCCCACAATGCTATCATTACCAAACACGTTCTATTTACTTTTGTGTACCGTCTATCATTCATTCTTTCTAATCTTGCCTTAGGATCAGTTTCATGGCATATTTCATAGCCTATCTCGTGTTGCCAAATTCAGTATCGCATGGAAATACATGCATGACTTACCCATACTTACCGTCCGGCCTTCCCTGTCCAAAGTAAACCAAGTTAGTCAACAATTCATAGGAAATAACTTAACGTGATTCATGTGAACTTTCAATGTCAAGGGCGTGTCCCTGCCTCGGGTCCTAGCACGTCGTAGGCGTATTTTCTAACTCACTTGCATGAATTCCTCATTATCATTTGGTGTGTTACATTTCAAGCATATTCATAAGGCACTTTATTTATTTAACTTAGACTACTTTGATTTCAATGCAAGGACTTGCACGTGGATTGCCACCAGCAAAGCCTACTTAATATATATGCATCGGTCGCTGGCACCACAAGCCAATTTGGACATGTCTTTCCCTTGGTAATTTCCTCACCTATCATGGCGTGCGGCTTGGTACACCCTGATAGTCTTTTGAAATACCCGACCTTACGTCCCCTGGTGGCCAAGCCCACACTCAGGCAGCCCGTAAGCCATATTTGATTTCCGTCCAGACTGGCACGTCCTTCACACTTTGACTATGCCGTTGGAAATCCCTTATATCTCCCACCTCCCGTATACTAATGGATTGTCCACGACCATTTCGTTTTATTTGTCATTTTAACTTAACGGCTGTCACCGAGCCGTAGGCTAACCCTTAGCCATAATGCATTATCGACCAGGTTGGCGTCCGTACAGCGCGGGTAGCGAGCCCCGTTGCACGTGCCCGTCACACCTGTCGCTAACCCTTCTTTCCTTTCTTATCTTTCATCTATTCTTTCTTTTCTTTCTTTCTTTCACTTGTTCGTTCGTTCATTGATTCATTCACGTATTCATTCATTCATTCGTTGATTCATTCATTCAAGCATTACGCAACTCCCAGTGCGGGAGCCGCCTTGGCGACCCATCGGTCCCATAGTCTTTCAATGTTGCTAAACTCTACTCGGAACGACTATGTTGATAGTCTTTCCGTTTTATTATTGTAAACCATTTATTGTTTTATTGTTTGAACGCAAGCTTGTGCCTTAGCACGAGCGTGGAGCGCGGTGGCGAGAGTTCTCATATTTCTATATTCCTTTTCCATATTCTATACAAGCATACACGATGGGATTATTCCCTTAGCTAGGTGCGTTGAGTCATTTATTAGCATGCGTGGTATTATCGCCTAGCGATTCTAGCAATAGTGTCCGTATTGTTATGTGTCTAGGCTAAGCAAAGACGGGTTCATCGGAGCCACCCACCTTAGCGATGTTCGCATCGGTCGAGCGATACTCCGAGCGCGCCTTTGAAAGTCTAAGTCTGGATTCATCTTGACGGGCCAATGTAAGCTTGCATCGATTCTTCTTCAGGTCGATGCCAACTCTTCGGGTCGACGGCTCATTCGAGTCGTTGCACTTGCCGTTTGAATCGACGTTCCGCTAGGGTGGAGCGGGTCATTACAACTGCTGATGATTGGGTAGTAGCTGAAAGTATTTGTGAATTTTTAGAAATTTTTTACAATGCTACATGTATTCTTTCTGGTGTTTATTATCCCACATCTTGCTTAGCTTTACGTGAACTTTGTAACATTTCTTATTTATTTTCTAGATATAGAGATCTTCCAAATTTTGAATATGTTGTGAGAAATATGGAAGCCAAATTCAAGAAATATTGGGGTGAAGTACCTCTTTTATATTGTTTGGCTTCCATATTTGATCCTACAATCAAATTGGATGGCGTAGAGGCTTTATTAGATGGATTTGGAGAATATATGGATATAGATGTTACTGACATGAAAGTAGAAGTTAAACTTGCATTGGACAGGTTAGTTATACTGTACGAAGAAAGAGCATTGTCGACCCGACCAACTCAGGGGGGCCTAGTAGTAGCTCCGGCTTGACGTCTAAGCTATCAACAGCCGGTCGCTTACTACAAAGGAAGAAACAAAAGCAATCTTCCCAACCTACTCAAGAGTTGTCTCTGTACCTTAGTTCTTATGAAGACGAAGAAGAGACTCCAGATTACTTCGCCGTTTTAGAATGGTGGAAGAGACACGACAAGAGATATCCTGTTCTTTCTACCATAGCACGTGATCTACTAATGGTCCCGGTTTCTACGGTAGCATCGGAGTCCTGTTTTAGTGCAGGATCAAGGATGTTGAGCAGAAAGAGGGGCCGCTTGAAGCCCGATATCTTGGAAGCAATAGTGTGCGTACAAGATTGGATTAAAGCCGAGAGAAGAATCCAAAACCAGATAAATGAAAATCTTGATATTCACGAGCTGGACTTTGAATCGCTTTCGCTGCATGAAGGCGAACAAGAATGAGGCTAAGGTGCAAGGTATGTACATTTAATTTTTTACAATTTTTTTTACAATTTTTTTTACAAATTTACAAATTTCAAAATTTTAACTTATACTTTTTAATTTTTAACTTATACTTTCAGAATTTAAATTTTAAATTATAACTTTCAAAATTTTAAATTTTTAACTTATACTTTTAAATTTTTAACTTATATTTTCAAAAATACAATTTTAAATTATAACTTACAAAATTTCAAAATTTTAACTTATACTTTCAAATTTTAAAATTTCAAAAACTAATTTTTACTTTTAAATTAAAAAAAATATTTTTTAACTCCGTCTATGCCAAGCAAGCATTACCGGTCCCAAGCCCGGATAAAGGAAGAGGGAGAAATGTTTTTTTTTTCAAAATAACAATAGAAATTAAAATAAAAAAAACAAAAAAACATAAACAAAAACAATAAAAATTAAAAAAAAAACAAAACTGAACCGGCCCGCACTAAACCGGAGCCCGGCCCGGCCCGTGGACCGCTCCGGCCCGGCCCGTGGACCGCTCCGGCCCGGCCCGACCACCCTATGGTCCGGTTCAATGGGCGGGCTGGGCCCATCCTACTCAAACCGGTCCGGGCAAGGCCCGGCCCGGCCCGCTTGCTTGCCCAGTCCGTTTCAGGCTCGGCCCGAGCCCGGTTTGAACCGCAGCTTTTTGGACCGCGGGCCGGCCCGGACCGGCCCACAAACACCTTGACATCGATACTAGTTCATCGTGCCATGGAGTAATCGGTACTCCCTCGAGCTTATTTTCCACTCGATGGTCTTGAATCACCTTGCCGTGTGACGAACCCTGACGACGCCAAGGTCTTCTATGTACCGTTCTATGCTATGGCGGACTTGGTGTCCTGCGGTGGCGCTTCAAGAACGTGTCGGATGAATTAGTTAAGGACAAAAAATTTACAATTTTTTTTTCTATATTTTTTTTATATAGGTTAGCCTAATCTTCATTAACCAGTCAAAACCAATGTGCAACTGTCCCCTTCATTTGAACTGAACACACCCTCACCCTGTCCCATTCTTGAACATTGTAGTAATTGAAATAGTGTGTTACTCTCAGTAGCCACTCTTCCACGTCCATATTTCCATCAAGGTCTGTATTTTGAATCTTAAGGTAGGCTGTCCCAACCCTGCTCCTGATGACTGATGAAAGGTGCTCCCAACTGACTGCCTAGGTGGAATGGGGTTGAATTGATGCAATTGGAGTTGAGTACTGACAAGACTAGGAGCAGTCACAGAAAAAATTGGCAGCCTATTGGCTGCTCTGGAATTCAAATTTGGAGCATAGGGGGTGTAAGT
Source organism: Iris pallida (assembly GCA_029216955.1). NCBI lineage: Eukaryota > Viridiplantae > Streptophyta > Magnoliopsida > Asparagales > Iridaceae > Iris > Iris pallida. The sequence continues at coordinate 21,164,971 of JANAVB010010199.1, forward strand.
TCCCATTGCTTGCGGGATCTGGTTGGAGTACTGTCCAATTGGAGGTACAGATGGAGGTACTCCCTGAGTGCTTGGGACAAAAGCCTATAAACTAGGGTTAGTAGCATAGATCTGTGGATTTGCGGGTACTATGGAAGTTTCTGCACTCGACATCACATTAGCAAACATAGAAAACTCATTCTCCTTCCTTGATCTAGCTAACTCTTCCAACATCCGAACGAATTTATCATTAAGTCGATGAAATTTACCTTCTCAGGATTGGAATCTCTACTCGTTGGCTGGAATTGATATGTCGACTGGAGATTCATGTTGAGATCCATGACAGCTCGAGCTATGATCCTCATTAGCCTCCATAACCGGATCCAACTGCTTTGATATCAAATTGTTAGGACCTCGTCCCAAATAACTAGCCATTGGTGGAGATATAATGAAATTGGACTTGAATTTTGCAAAATTGGAGAAGAAGAAGAATTGGAACTGAAAATTGAGCCAGGTTTTTTTTTATTTTTTTTTATTGATGGAATTGTAAAAACTTACAAATTACATTGAAATGGAAAATTAGAAATTTGAAAGAAATTCATACAACTTTTTTGATTCTCACTCCTCTCTCTCTCTCTCCTTATGTATAGCTGGGGTTCATATGATTAAGAACTAACTAATCTTCTGATTAGGGGCTAACTAACTAGAACTTGATTTGCTGAGCTATCCAAGTTATATGAGGGAGATAAGCTATGTAGACTGATTCACTGAGCTTCACTGCCTAGTGTGCTTCTGATACTGGGTTTGAGTTTCACTGCAGTTGCTAAAATGGTGTGTTTCTGATGCTGGAGTTGAGCTTCACTGCAGACTGCTAATACTGGAGATACACTGAGCTAGATTAGGCTCATATCAGACTTCTGGTTCTTTCCTTTCGACATGTGTACACGAACATCGTGATACTCAAGTCAGATCGATATTGAGCTGAAGGTAAATTATGGAAGAGTTTCTAGGATAGAAAAGGTGCGTACCTTGTGAAGATGATTGATGGACTATAAATTGATAATCTAGATACCTTGGGATAGATGTGAACTCTCTCGGCAGATCTTTGTTGATTATTTCAATTAGATTGCACCTAATCAACTTATTTGAAGAGCGAACTTCGATCCATGAGTGTTGTCTATGGAGATCTCTATTTGAGAGGAAACAATAATATTGTATGTTGATATCCGAGAGAATGGGAAAAGTAATTTCAGAAATACACACTTTTTTGTTGTCTATATGGAGATATCTATTTGAGAGGAAAAAATACGCCGGACACCGTCAAAAAAAAAAGAGAAAAAAAAATATTGCGTGTTGATATATTCGACAGAATGAGAAGAAAAAAAGGTAATTTATATAGGCACTCCAACTTTTACTCCAGTGCAGCTCATTACTTCAGGACAATCCGACTTGGTGCAATTTTTACTCAGGACAGTCATAAAGTTACTTTGGACTACCCAACATTATGTTAGGACTGAAAAAATAATTCCACCGCGGTCGCAAACTCCACCACGCTCCCGTCACCGCTGGTAACATCACGACACCCTGTCCAAACCCTAACCCTAACCCGAGCGACTACTCCACTGAGGAGGAGCTCCTCCTGAAGAGCCTCAACCGCGTCTACAGCCAGGCCCTCAGCCGCCTGGTCTCCCTCAACTACGACAAGCCCGTGGTCCTTCGTGCTCTCCTCCGTAACGGCCACTGCTACGGCCTCGTGGATGCCTTCTCTAAAGTCGTCCACAACGCTGTCGCCTTTATCGGCTCCGACGACACCAATTTTGGAAAATTTCTTAGCACTGACAGAGAGTATACTTTAGGACTGTTAACAAAGTTGACAGTCCTAACATAATGTAGAACTGTAAACACTGTGACAATCCTACATTACGTTAGGACTGTCAACTTTGTTGACAATATTAAAGAATTGGGGGTCAGAGTATATACTGACAGAGAGTATACTTTAGGAGTTGACAATCCTACATTATGTTAGGACTTTCAACCTTGTTGACAGTCCTAATAAAGTTTGGGCTGCCCTCAAGTAAAAAAAATTGAGTCTCAAACTTGTAAATAGATAGAAAAAAATATGAAAGTGCCTTCAGAAAAGGCTTGAAAATAAAATTATATTGACAGCTGTGGGATTTGAACTCACGCCCTTTCGGACCAAAGCCTAAATATGGCGCCTTAGACCACTCGGCCAAACTGTCGTGTGTACAGATCATTAGATCCCACTAATTAGGTAAATTATAAGGGCACATTACATTTTGATCAGGGCTGTCCAAGTATTAGTTTTCCATTATTTACAAGTTTGTCACTGAAAAAATTACTCAGGGCTATCCAAGTGGTAGGTATAAAAGATAAGTGTTATAATTTTTGTTTTCTTCCTCACTCTCCATTCCTTACAAGAAGAAGAAGAAGAACAAGAAGAAAAAAAAACAAGAACATCAATTTTTGCAAACCTAGTTTATTTCGATTTTTTGCTCTCTTCTAATTTCTCAGATCTCTTCTAATTTCTCAGATCTCTTTCTCCAAACCCTACTTTATTTTTCTTCTTCTTGTTTGGGCATTATGGATGAAACCCTAGTTGTAGAAGAAATTGGGTTCATATCAGGACTGCCACAATTTCTGACAGTCCTAGAAGTATTGAGGCCTGCCAGAAATTATGGCAGTCTTGAAATAGACTCGATGTACAACAGGACTGCCATAATTGCTGGCAGTCCTAGAAGTAATGAGGACTGTCAGAAATTGTGGCAGTCTTGAAATAGACTCGATGTACAACAGGATTGCCACAATTTCTGGCAGTCCTAGAAGTAATAAGAACTGCCAGAAATTGTGGCAGTCCTGAAAGGGACATGCTCTACAACAGGACTGCCACAATTTCTGGCAGTCCTAGACATATTGAGGACTGCTAGAAATTGAGGCAGTCCTGAAATATACTTGTTGTACAGCAAGTTCCTTTCAGGACTGCCACTATTTCTGGCAGTCCTAAAGTCGACATTCCCGAACGAAAAAAACATGTTAGGGTTTATTTTAATCTTGATAATAGAGTGAAATATGCATTTTAGGATTTATTTTCATGCATTCTTTGTGAGGAAAGAAGTATTTAACATTTATTTTCATACATTTTAGGGTTTATTTAATTTTTTGGGTGCCATCGAAATTGGAAAAGAGAAGGAAACTAGGATTTTGATGGAGATGATGATGATAGAAATGGTGGAGAATAAGAAGATGATGATGATGAGAAAAAAACTAGGGTTTTGATGAAGATGTGAGAATGGAAATAGTGGAGAAGAAGAAGATGGATAGAAGAAGAAGAAGAAAGTTAGGGTTTGTGAAGAGAGAGAGTGGAATTTAGAAATGAGAGTGATTTTTTTGGGTTTGGGGTACTGTGGGCTTTCGACAGCCCCCTGAGTGAAATATTTTGATAGCCCTAGTAAAAGTTCCTCCTAACATGGCTAGTCCTAATCCTGGCTAGCCCCGATCAAAAAGATATATACCCTTATAATTAGCCACTAATTATAATTATGACACTACCTCAATTTCTTTATTACTGCTTTACGTATCTAATCATTCTTGCACACTGTTTTGTTGTACATGCATTTTATTTTTTAGAACCTATTGTTGCTCTAGTGCTTTACATATTTAATCATTCGTCAAAACATGATAACACACTTTTTTGTTGTACATGTGTATTGTTTTTCTGAGAGAAAAATGTATTGTTGCTCTATTGCTTTACACATCAAAATCATTTGTGCAAACATTATACACTTCATTTTTGTAGTGGAAAAAAGATTTTATTGACAGCTGTGGGATTTGAACCCACGCCCTTTCGGACCAGAGCCTAAATCTGGCGCCTTAGACCACTCGGCCAAACTGTCGTGTGTGCAGATCATTATGATCCCACTAATTATAATTATGACACTACCTCAATTTCTTTATTTACTGCTTTACGTATCTAATCATTCTTGCACACTGTTTTGTTGTACATGCATTTTATTTTTTAGAACCTATTGTTGCTCTAGTGCTTTACATATTTAATCATTCGTCAAAACATGATAACACACTTTTTTGTTGTACATGTGTATTGTTTTTCTGAGAGAAAAATGTATTGTTGCTCTATTGCTTTACACATCAAAATCATTTGTGCAAACATTATACACTTCATTTTTGTAGTGGAAAAAATATTTTATTGACAGCTGTGGGATTTGAACCCACGCCCTTTCGGACCAGAGCCTAAATCTGGCGCCTTAGACCACTCGGCCAAACTGTCTTGTGTGCAAACCATTAGATCTCAATCTAATTGACGACACTACTTAAAAAATATATTATTCTTCTAATTGTATTAGTGATCTTTCATGTTCAAAAATCCTAGAGTAACTCATGAGTCACTAATTTTTCATACTCGGCAATGCAAAATTGTTGGAGTGCATTCTTCTCATCCTTGATTTTTATTTAAGAAAAAAAAAATTCAAGGACCTAAATAGAAAATTAAAATTTTATTTTGAGTTCCTATTTGAGTTTTTGTAGTTGAACTGTTTCATATTTATCTCACCTGTAGTTGAACTATTTCTGACTTGTGTATCTCTTACTGTGCATGCATCAAATTCATAGGTGATCGATCTGTACCTGGTTCGCTCTTGGGATCGGAAGTTGCAAACAGATCCGTAGGGAAGTGGTGCAGGTCTTCATCGCTCAAGATGCAGACACCCGCCACGAGCAATGGGGATTTGATTTCTGTTGGTGCTGATGGGAGAGGAGGAAGGGTGAAGGTGCTCAGGAACCATGACCAAGTCTTGGTGGGTTCTTAGGATTGCATTCAGTCATTTAATACTTTTCCAGGTTACAGTAATATGTTTCTTATGTTTATGTATGGTGCAGGATGTCAAGGCAAGAACTCCATTGCCGAAGAAACAAAAGCAAGGAGGCAAGCAAAGCGCTCAATTCAATATTGAGCATTTCTTCGGAAAGGCTGTTAGCTAATTATATCGGAATAGAGCAATCTCAATCTTCATTCCTTCTGGTTAGGATTGTTATGGTTTTGCATGAAAGGTTTGCAACTATTTTTGGCAAGGCTACAGTTTTGAGGCACAAGTTTGCATGTAGTAGCAACCTAAATTAAGAACAAATTCGCTCATGGTGTAATGTACAGATGTAAATTGTTTTTCTTTTCGTTTGAAATGTATAAGACAAGAATGGAAGATCATTGATATTGGCACATGTGATTGATTAGTCGGGTTCGCCCTGAAGTTTTCTGGATTGTCATCTCCAGGTTAAATTGGCTCAATCATCTTGAATTGATTTTGCGAAATGGAGATTGTTGGCCGCTTCATTGTATGACCCAATCATCAGTTCATGTAGCAACTGCTGCGGCCCTCAATTGATTGTTGTATACCACTTGATTGTCACGCACAAAAGTTTGCGTCCCGCCGAAACGGATTTGCATAACTCTCCACGGACCGGGGTTATGCGGGAAGCTTCCAGAATATTCTAGAAGATGGTGGAAGTCTCTATAAGATAGTGGATCTTTCCGGAAGGCCCAAGATCGTTCTAGGCGGCCCAAGATCCTTCTGGATGGTCCGAGAAGTTTCTTTTTATTTTCTTAGGGAATAATACTGTAATATGCCGTTCCAGTTATGGTAGGAAGAATAATCCTTGGAATATTTTTTCCAGAAATTTTCTTGTAAAGCTCTATGAGCTATTATAAATAAGGGGGGAGGTCTCATTTGTTCCTCACCACCCAAAGTTGTAGTCTTTTCTAGTATAATGAAGTTTTAATCTTCCACTCTCTCTCTTTTGCTCGACATTGTTCTCAATATCGCCTTAGCGATCTAGCTAAGCGGGTTCCGGAAGGCTTGCACGACTCTTCGAGGAGGAGGAAAGTGCTAGCAAAACACTAAGTCCGTGACAAGTGGTATCAGAGCAAAGGTCGGTTGGTGCCATGTCGACATCCGAGAACGTCCAGGAGGGACCCACGTCGTCTAAGGAGGGGCACGTCCAGACCAACAAGAAGGGCAAGAGCAAGGAGTCTACGACAGACCGTAGCCTTGTGGATCTTGCCGAGCGCGTTGGAGTGTTGGAGACGGGTTCGAGGGACATGGAGATGCGCATGGGTTCCGTGGAGCAAAGCAACACGAGACTGGAAGGGTACTTCGATGGACTGGAGAGTGACGTCACTTCGTCCATGGCAATCTTTCGGGAGCAATTCCAAGAGATCCGATCCGTACTTGAGAAGGAGCTCAAGGGGAATCGTGCGGAGATTGAGGACTTGCGTAGGAAGGTCCAAGGCTACGAGGAGCTGAAGACCATGGTCGAGAGTTGCGGAGAACTCAAGACCAAAGTTGCCATTTTGGAGAAGGCGGTTGTGAACGGTGGACCTTCGAGTAGGGAGGCACCGGAGGCGAAGGAAGATCCCTGGAGCCAAAATCCTTCAGCGGGGTGCGTGATGCCAAAGAAGTTGAGAACTTCTTGTGGAACGTGGAGTGATACTTCAAGGTGTTGCACATCAACGATGACGCCGAGAAGATGGATATTGCTCCACTCTACTTCAGACGATGCGATGCTGTGGTGGCGTCGAAAGTGCACGGAAGCCGAGAAGGGTTTGTGTTCGATAGAGACTTGGGAGGATCTCAAGAAGGAAATCAAGTCCCAGTTCTATCCAGAAAATGTGAAGTTTGCAGCAAGGCGGAGCTTGCGGCAACTCAAGTATACCGGGACGATCAAAGAGTATGCGGAGTTTACACGCTTGATGCTCGTGATATCTAGCATGGGCGAGGAGGATCGTTTGTTCTTCTTCCTCGAGGGACTCAAACCTTGGGCGGCTTAAGAATTGCAGCGACAGAGGGTGCAAGACTTGAACACCGCCGTGGCAGCAACGGAGCGGCTCGTCGAGTACATGTGGGACGACAATGATGCCGAGGCCAAGCCAAAGTCCACTAAGAGGAATGGTGGGGGAGAGCGGAAGAGCTCTCCTAAGGAAGGTCCGTCCGAGGGGAAGAAGCACGAGAAGGCCCAACCCGAGCGAGTTGTTTCATGCTTCATATGCGGAGAGAAGCACTTTGCTTGGGATTGTCCGATGAGGAGCATGCATGTAAATATCGTCCAAAGCGAGGAGGTGGAGGACGAAGAGTGCGAAGTGGAAGCGCACATGGGAGCATTGCGCTTACTCAACGCCGTGAAGACCAAGTCTGCCGTGTCGAGGACTCCGAGCAGGGAGCTCATGTACGTTGATGTGAGGATCAATGACATGAGCACACGAGTGTTGGTTGACACGGACGCCACTCATAACTTTATCACGGGCGTGGAGGTCCGTCGCCTGGTTCTAGCCTTGGAGGAAGATTCGGGCACGATGAAGACGGTCAATGCGGAGGCGCGCCCCGTGCAGGGGGTAGCCAAGGGGGTTCTTATAGCGGTGGGAAATTGGTCGGTGTTGCCAATTTCACCGTTACGTCGCTGGATGACTTCAAGATGATACTGGGTATGGATTTCCTTATCACGGTTATGGCGATTTCGAAGCCACATTTGGGAGTTGTGGGTTTTATGGAGGAAGGCTCATCGTGCATGGTGAAAGGTGCACTAGGCAAGCCTTCGAAGGGGAAAGCTATCTCCGCTATTCAGCTCAAGAGAGGTGGCAAAAGTGTAGTGCTCCGTCCCGCTCAGTCAATCGGAGGAATCGAAACGCCAACGGCGTTCGGACTTAGCCTTGCAACGGCTACTCGGAGACATCGCTCGGTCGAGGCGACCGTTCGCTCAGGTGGGGTAGTTTCGGTGAACTTGCCTCATCTTAGCCTTCACATAATAAATCGTGTGTTTTTAACTTGCACAAGTAGGCTTGATAATAAAAGAGACGAATCCACATAGCTAAAGGGAATAATCCCGACGGATTGAATTGAGTTAGAATATGGAAAGGTCCAACGGTCGGCTTAGAGTTGGTGCACGGCGTGCTTTAAAAATGACACTCGGTCCTTCGTCCCGTGGCTTGGGAGAAGGAAAGTTGGTCTTCGACTCAAAACTATGAACTTGCCTAAGTCATAGGCGTCGCCCGCGTAAATGCTCGACAAAGCATGCACGCTTCCGTAATGCAAGGCTTTGAATAGCCTTTGCTCGTCCCTTGGGTTAAGTTGTAGGCTTGAGTAAGTTAGGCAAAGTTATGCCGGTCGGCCTAAGTCATTCCAAGTGCTGTTCCGCTCATTCTGCGGTTGTCAAGTTAAATAGTCCCACGATCCCAAGGCCCGTCATAGGAGGCAGGGCTTGGGCGACAACGTCGCATAGAGTTCAAATTGGCTTAAGGCACGATGCACGGACCCAGTATTTAAGACAAGGACCACAATTGATTCGAAGTGAGTTTTGAGAAAGGACTATTAAATAGGCGTTCATGAGTTGAACGAAAGGATAAGGTAACAAGGAAGGAATGCTCGCGACCATGGATCGTCGAGGGGTCTCAAGGATAGAAGTCTTGACCTTGGTTTTGGAAGAGATGGTAACATTGGTAGAGGAATGACTGTGTGAGACGTCAGTTTGTGTCGAGTCTTGCATGGTCATTTGACAACTTGTCGACAAGGGCGATGAATCCTCGAGCGGCAACCCTTGGCCATGGGACCGACTCGGCCTAGGAGGAAATAGAGTATAGTCGTGCATAAGGTTTCAGCACAGTTAAGCGGGGACTTGCGACGGAGCTAGCTACTTGCGTCGAAAGGATCCCGATTAACAAAACTATACGTCAAGGTATAGCTTGTGATGCTAGTGGCCAAGTTTATATAGATGTCGATAAATAGCGGCTATCCGCGTATATGCCTTTGGATTGAGTTGAGTTGAAGGTGTGTACAGTTAGAACACAAAGTTTGGGCCTAAGATTGGGTTTCAACATAGGCATCGTGCTTCAGCACGAGATGTGACGTCGAGTCTCAAGTGTTGACATGTGAGTTACAAAAGTTGGGTTTGAGTTGTTCTAGTTTAAGTCAGGAACCGCCGCAAGGCAAAAGTGGGTCGACATAAGTTCAGTAGTCTTGATTGGGTCAGTTGGTGGTCAAAGTAGCAAGGGCCGCGAGGCGGCGATATGGTTAAGTCTCAATGAATTGCGAGGCACGGCCTCAGCAAGGGTTTGTAGCACGGTCACACGGAAAATGGAGCTTTATCGCATAGTTGCGTCTCTGATCAAGTGCCGTAAGGCAAATACGACTTGATAGGTTAACGTTGAATGTTGCAAGCACGGGATGGTCTTGAAACATGAAATAGGCCAAGGCGTCTGTCCTAAAACTGATCCTAAGGCAAGAGTAGAAAGACAATTGATAAGAAGGGACTATGTTGCACAAAGTAAAATAACGTGTTGGGTTTGTATGGGTGGGCGAGGAGCTCATTCCACCAGTACAGTTGAGTACTGACACCCACATAGTTTTTATGTACAGGCACAGGTAGAAGCTCGTGGCGCGGAGCTCGCTTGGATGCGTCGAGGCACGGAGTTCTTTGGCATTTCGAAGCGTGCGACCGCATGGAGTCCAGACTTATACGGGACATAATGTATGGACGTCGCCTTCCGAAGCTTCCGCTGGATTAAGACTTGTAATTGAGAGATGAGAGAGAGCTGAGTGAATTTATAAAATGTGAGAAGAGTGAGCTTGAAAGACTTGTAATCTTGGCCTTGCGCCCCATTGTAACCTTGTTTCAATATCAATAAAAGAGCTTCTTTTGAATAACTCGTGTTTGATCTAAATTTCCGCTGCATGTTTCAATGTCTCTGCATGGGACTTCTGTGCGACGACCCCGTCGCAGCCGCTGAAATCGGCCGTTATGGAACCCGCCTTGCACAAGCACAATCTAGGCTCGTGCGGCATCATGCCTTAGCGAGGACGATCGCTCCTACGGGAGCGGGGCATGACATAATGGTATCAGAGCACGGCTTTACGTCCTTGGACTATCGATTGAATTCTTTAACTCTGTTATTTCCGCAAACTCTGAATTGTGCTTCCGCAAGTTGATATCTTTGGTGCGCTCTCTCTCAAATGTCCCACGGGATGTCCATACAATAAGTCTATCTATTTTGCAAAATGTAGGAGAACATTTTTTTGTTAAAACAACAAGATGGTTCGCGTAAGCACGGTTGGCTAAGTCGGGCTGGACATATACACCAAGGATTGTGTCGTAGAGTGCTTGATTTGAGAAAGATTGATAGGCGATCTACGTCAAATGTGTTCAAAGAAGATAGAATATACGAAATGGCTTGATGAACGAGTGATGTCGATACGTCAAGAAATTGGTTGAAATGTGAGTTATCGTAGGATGGCTTTGCTGAATGACTCGGACCCCGTGCGACGAATGTTGGGATATGTGTAGGGAATCGATGCTCGATGTTTAAAAATCGGAGTGATGCGAGATTGGGTAGAAAATCCCGTACTATCAATTTGGTTTGACCTTAGGATGGGGTCTGTGTTGATATTGTTGTTTGGGAACTATGATTCCAATACTGACGGAAAGACATAGTCTAGCAGTTAGGCAGACATTCCGATACGGAGCGATAGAAATTATGGAGGCACCACTCATGAGGCTCGGTTGACATGCATGTATATCAAGGACGCTTGAATGCGTGCACGATCCGACTCGAATGGTGATGGCGGGATTCGCTATCACGAGACTTGGTTGAAATACATGTATTTTGGAGATGCCTGCGATATGTGCACGATCCATACTAAGAGATACATTGAATTCAAGTGAGATTTGAGGAACGGGAAAGTATCGAGGATTTTGAGAACATAAGTTTTGAAGAAAGGATTGAGGGTAGCACGAGCGTGGCTCGGATTTGAGAAAGGCATAGGAGAATTATGTGCGAGAGTTCTTGAATGTTGAGTAAAGTGATAAGTCGATAAGTGTACTCAGTTAGTTTCAAGGACGAAACTTTTTCTGAGTGGTATATGATGTAGTGCCCCATCCCGTTTAGTCAATCGGAGGAATCGAAACGCCGACGACGTTCGAACTTAGCCTTGCAACGGCTACTCGGAGACATCACTCGGTCGAGGTGACCGTTCGCTCAGGTGGGGTAGTTTCGGTGAACTTGCCTCATCTTAGCCCTCACATAATAAATCGTGTGTTTTTAACTTGCACAAGTAGGCTTGATAATAAAAGAGACGAATCCACATAGCTAAAGGGAATAATCTCGACGGGTTGAATTGAGTTAGAATATGGAAAGGTCCAACGGTCGGCTTAGAGTTGGTGCACGGCGTACTTTGAAAATGACACTCGGTCCTTCGTCCCGTGGCTTGGGAGAAGGAAAGTTGGTCTTCGACTCAAAACTATGAACTTGCCTAAGTCATAGGCGTCGTCCGCATAAATGCTCGACAAAGCATGCACGCTTCCGTAATGCAAGGCTTTGCATAGCCTTTGCTCGTCCCTTGGGTTAAGTTGTAGGCTTGAGTAAGTTAGGCAAAGTTATACCGGTCGACCTAAGTCATTCCAAGTGCTGTCCCGCTCATTCTGCGGTTGTTAAGTTAAATAGTTCCACGATCCCAAGGCCCGTCATAGGAGGTAGTGCTTGGGCAACAGCGTCGCATAGAGTTCAAATTGGCTTAAGGCACGATGCACAGACCCAGTGTTTAAGACAAGGACCACAATTGATTCGAAGTGAGTTTTGAGAAAGGACTATTAAATAGGCGTTCATGAGTTGAACGAAAGGATAAGGTAACAAGGAAGGAATGCTCGCGACCATGGATCGTCGAGGGGTCTCAAGGATAGAAGTCTTGACCTTGGTTTTCAAAGAGATGGTAACATTGGTAGAGGAATGACTGTGTGAGACGTCAGTTTGTGTCGAGTATTGCATGGTCATTTGACAACTTGTCGACAAGGGCGATGAATCCTCGAGCGACAACCCTTGGCCATGGGACCGACTCGGCCTAGGAGGAAACAGGGTATAGTCATGCATAAGGTTTCAGCACAGGTTAAGCGGAGACTTACGACGGAGCTAGCTACTTGCGTCGAAAGGACCCCGATTAACAAAACTATACGTCAAGGTATAACTTGTGATGCCAGTGGCCAAGTTCATATAGATGTCGGCAAATAGCGGCTATCCACGTGTATGTCTTTGGTTTGAGTTGAGTTGAAGGTGTGTACAGTTAGAACACAAAGTTTGGGCCTAAGATTGGGTTTTAACATAGGCGTCGTACTTCAGCACGAGATGTGGCGTCGAGTCTCAAGTGTTGACATGTGAGTTACAAAAGTTGGGTTTGAGTGTTCTAGTTTAAGTCAGGAACCGCCGCAAGGTAAAAGTGGGTCGACATAAGTTCAGTAGTCTTGATTGGGTCAGTTGGTGGTCAAAGTAGCAAGAGCTGCGAGACGACGATATGGTTAAGTCTCAGTGAATTACGAGGCACGGCCTCAACAAGGGTTTGTAGCACGGTCACACGGAAAATGAAGCTTCATCGCGTAGTTGCGTCTCTGATCAAGTGCCGTAAGGCAAACACGACTTGATAGGTTAACGTTGAATGTTGCAAGCACGGGATGGTCTTGAAACATGAAATAGGACAAGACGTCTGTCCTAAAACTGATCCTAAGGCAAGAGTAGAAAAACAATTGATAAGAAGGGACTATGTTGCACAAAGTAAAATAACGTGTTAGGTTTGTATGGGTGGGTGAGGAGCTCATTCTACCAGTACAGTTGAGTACTGACACCCACATAGTTTTCATGTACAGGCACAGGTAGAAGCTCGTGGCGCGGAGCTCGCTTGGATGCGTCGAGGCACGAAGTTTCTTGGCGATTCGAAGCGTGCGGCCGCATGGAGTCAAGACTTATACGGGACATAATATATGGACGTCGCCTTCCGAAGCTTCCGCTGGATCAAGACTTGTAATTGAGAGATGAGAGAGAGCTGAGTGAACTTGTAAAATGTGAGAAGAGTGAGCTTGAGAGACTTGTAATCTTGGCCTTGCGCCCCATTGTAACCTTGTTTTAATATCAATAAAAGAGCTTCTTTTGAATAACTCGTGTTTGATCTAAATTTCTGCTGCATGTTTCAATGTCTCTACATGGGACTTCTGTGCGACGACCCCGTCGCAGCCGCTGAAATCGGCCGTTATGGAACCCGTCTTGCATGGCGAGGACGATCGCTCCTACGGGAGCGGGGCGTGACAAAAAAGGAGACAACATACCTAGCGGTGCTCGAGAGGAAGGAACGCTTCGAGGAGGAAGGCCTTTCGTGCGAGACCAAGGGTGTTACAAAGGGGCGTCCCGAGGAGCCACTTCCGCGGAGGGAGGTGGACCGTGCTACCAGGCTGGGCTCGAGGGCAGAGAAGCATGTCACAAGCTGCACGGAGGCAGAAGCGATGAAGTGGAGTAGTTTGCGCAAGGAGTTGCTCAAGGATCGTGAGGGACATTCGGGTCGACAGGCTTGCAAGGGGACTCGCATGCGCGGAGGTATGCAAAACCATGTGCAGGCACGAGACAAGTGGGACTAGCGACTCGATAGCCCATACAAGATCCATCGTGTGCCGAAGAGGGCACGGACCGAGGCCAGAGTTGGTACGGCGAACCAGTTTGCTTCCGATCTTGAGGAGAAGATGGATAAAGGGAAGCGCCGTACGAGACGCACAAAGGAGGGATGATGCGCAACGATCGTACCTACGAGAGTGGACATCGTCCCGAGACTTGTTGCACCCGTCGACGAGGGCGTCGACAAAACAGGTGGGGAAGAATGTCACGCACAAAAGTTTGTGCCCCACCGAGATGAATTTGTATAACTCTCCACGGACCGGGGTTATGCGGAAAGCTTCCAGAATATTCTAGAAGATGGCGAAAGTCTTTAGAAGATAGTGGATCTCTCCGGAAGGCCCAAGATCGTTCTAGGCGGCCCAAGATCCTTCTGGATGGCCCGAGGGTTTTCTTTTATGTTCTTAGGGAATAATACTTGAATATGTCGTTCCAGTTATGGTACAAAGAATTATCTCTGGAATATTCTTTCTAGAAGTTTCCTTGTAAAGCTCTATGAGCTATTATAAATAAGGGGGGAGGCCTCATTTGTTCCTCACCACCCAAAGTTGTAGTCTTTTCTGGTATAGTGAAGTTTTAATCTTCCACTCTCTCTCTCTTTTGCTCCACATTGTTCTCAATATCGCCTTAGCGATCTAGCTAAGCGGGTTCGGAAAGGCTTGCACGACTCTTCGAGGATGAAGATAGTACGTCGCACGGGACGAAGTGCTAGAAAAACACTAAGTCCGTGACCTGATGCTCGTGATGACACCAACTTCCATCCTCTTGGTGTTTCTCACTATTTTGGGCACTTGTTCTTGTCTTCTTCCTTCCACATTTGCTTCTCGTTGCGACAAGTCGACCTCTGTTGCATCTCGGGCGGGTTAGTACCGATTACTCCATGCGACTATCCGTTCTTGGGTCTCCATAACTGACATTGATACTAGTTCATCGTGCCATGGAGTAATCGGTACTCCCTTGAGCTTATTTTCCACTCGATGGTCTTGAATCACCCTTGCCGTGTGATGAACCCTGACAACGCCAAGGTCTTCTACGTACCGTTCTATGCTATGGTGGACTTGGTGTCCTGCGGTGGCGCTTCTAGAACGTGTCAGATGAATTTGTTAAGGATCCATATTTTTTTATATAGGTTAGCTTAATCTTCATTAACCGGTCAAAACTAATGTGCAACTGTCCCCTTCATTTGAACTGAACACACCCTCACCATGTTCCATTCTTGAACATTGTAGTAATTGAAATAGTGTGTTACTCTCAGTAGCCACTCTTCCACATCCATATTTCCATCAAAGTCTGTATTTTGAGTCTTAGGGGCTGTTTGGTAACGAGAAAAAGAAGCTGGATTTCTACTTCCACTGGAAAGTGGATACAAATCCACAAATGTTTTTGTTTGGTTCATTAGGATTATGGGGACATGATTTGGAATTGCAGTTCCTGTCCCCTTCAAAATCTTCCAAATTATGTTTTTCCACATCCTCTTGAAAAAAGAGGATGTGGGTTGGAAGAACGCTCGCTAGCGGATGAAGGAGGAGAAGAGGGAGCAGAGGGTCGGTTGGGTCATCGACAATGGCGAGGTCGCGGAGGGGTCGGCGGCAGAGTCATCGACGGTGGAGAGGTCGCGGAGGGAAGAGGGAGCAGAGGGTCGGCTAGGTCATCGGCAATGGCGAGGTAGCAAAGGGGTCGGCGGCGGAGGGGAGCTTGCGGAAGGGTCGACGGCGGAGTGGTCTTCCAATTTTTTTCTAGAGAGAAGAGGACCACAGACTAAAAAGTGGATTACCATAGACTAATTATATTTATTATATCATTAATGTTGTAAATATAGATAATTCACATAATTAGTTAGTCTACATAACCTATGTCTTTTGGTTATCCATAACCTATTACTTATGGTTATCCATAACCTATGCCTTTTGGCATTTCTTCTTTTAATTATCATCATGATGTTAACCTCCATTGTAAGCCTATATAAGGGGCTATTCTCAAGTTGACTGTGACAAGTAAATGAAGAAACAATTTTCTCCATTCTTCTATCTCCATATCTCTTTATTTTATAATACGTTATCAGCACGATGCTCTAGGAAATAGAAGAAGGAAGAAATATTTCACATAAGGAAGAAAGAGTTCTCTAAAGGTAGAAGTCACTTCTATTGAAGAGGTAAGTCTAATCTTGTATACTTAGATATATGCATATTTTAGTAAAATTAAATACATGTTTGATTTATGTGTTTATAGACCGATTAGAACGTAAGTTTTATAGATCTACTTTCTCTTTTAGTTTTATATCTAAATTTGTATTGAACATGTTCATAATTTCATTCAAAATATAAAATTTATGATAATCTATTTAAGATTATGTATAAATTTTATTTCTATATTTTTTTGTATGAACTGCAAAATTAATATAGAATACCTTGAATTTTTGTAACTTATTTGGAATTAGTTAATTACATTAGACTAGTTTATGTGAATCTTTTATTTTTATTATTTTATTTATTTGAATTCTACAATGTACTACTTCACATTGTTGTATATGTGAAGCAAATTATTAAAAAAAAAGTACCCAAAATATATTATTATATAATGATCATATTGTTGTATATGTGATAAACATAAGACATAATATTCTTTAGTAGCGTTTTTATCACATTATTGTATATGTGATACACATAAGACATGATATTCTTTGATAGTGTTTTATCACATTATTGTATATGTGATACACATGAGATAATATTCTTTGATAGTGTTTCCATATTGTTGTATATGTGATACACATAAGGTATATTCTTTGATAGCCTTTCATCACATTGTGGCATATGTGAAGTTTTGTAATCTTGAAAACGCTTATCAATTTTATTCTTAATTTACATCTAATATAATTATTTTCTGTCATGTAGATATCGAATCTTGCAAAGTTTGAATTCAAAGCTCTTGTTGTGAGCAGAGATAATTATTTATCATGGCAATGGATGCAAAGTTGCAATTGCAGTCCAAAAAGCTTGATGGTACTATGAAGAAGAAGGATAAAGAAAGTTTCGAAGCCAAGGTCAAGGCTTTGATTTAATTTTTCTACGACATCATATCTATGATGATCTAAAGACATAATATCTATGTGAGGATGATCCATTGAATTTGTGGACGTCTCTAAATGATAGATTTGACCACCAAAGGATGGTAATCCTTCTGACTACTCAAAGTGAATGGTTGAATCTAAGATACCATGACTGTAAAAATGTTAAATAATATAATTGTGCTCCGTTTAATATTGTTTCTCACCTTAGATTGTGCGGAGAAAAAGTAACAGAGACTCAAATGATTGAAAAAATCCTCTCCATTTTCATGCAAGTAATGTGCTTTGCAGTAATAATATCGTGAAAGAGATTTCATAAAATACTTTGAACCGGTGACTGTCTCCTTGTAGTAGAGGCAAATAGCAACGTTCTTATAAAAAACCACAACTCTAGACCAATTGGGTCAATGTAAATTCTTGGAACAAATGCCAACAATTTTGGAATTAGCAGAGGTTGTGGTGGAGGACATGGAAGAGGGAATGAATTTTTTTAATGGAAGATATGGTCATGGTTATCAACCTTACAAAGGTGGAAGCAATATTTCACAAAACAATAAATGGAACAAGTGGACAACACACTCTAAAGGAAATTCAAATCCTCAAAATAAACAAATAAGAATTGTTTCGATCCTATTTTTTTAGGATCAAAATAGAAAAGTTACAAATGAACAGTTTGAGGAGATGCTTGAAAATCCATATTCCATTGAATGAGCACTCGATCAATTTATGTTTATTTCAACTACTTATAAACTATTTAAATTTGAAGTCATGTTCTATTTTTGGTAATTTCCATCATGGAATGTCTAGGCCATGAGAGTTTTGTTTTATTGAAAAAAATTATTATAAATTTGGAGTTACATTTCTATAATATGATATTATTATTTGAAATGCTTAATTTTTCTTATTATACTTATGCTAGCTAGAATATATAAGTTCATAATATTTTTATTTTGCTTCATGGAATAGTAATGAATGTTTGCCGTAAATATGACAAAGATAGACATTGATTTAAGCAATGTCGAGCTACTCTACAAGAGATTGAGAGATTGAAAGAATCCAAAAAAAATGACTTAGATATGTGTTTGGTAGATAGTGCTACAACACATATATCCAAGAAAATGACTGAGATATGTGTTTGGTAGATAGTGCTACAACACATATGATTTTGAAGAATCAAAAGTTTTGCCAAAGTTAGTATTTGACATGCATAAAGTGCCAACAATAGCTAGGCCAACCCATATAATTGAGGGCTTTGGAAGAGCACACATCATGTTACCTAATAGTACTCAAACCTATTTGCAGAATGTGTTATATTCAAGTAGTTCCGTAAAGAAATTTGTTAAGTTTCAAGGATATACACACAATGGGTACCATATTGAAACTCGAAATGATAACAACAAAGAGTCATTATGTAACATATCTAATGTTGGGAGCAAAAGCTCACATTAGAAGAATTATCTTGTCTTTCGATGGATTTGTATTTCACCACCATTGGCATAATTGAATCTAATATGGATGTGGCAAAATATAAAGCCAATGATCATGTCTTATATAACATTTGGCATGACCCTTTGGGTCATCCGGGATAAACTATGTTCAATCGGATCATTGATAATCTTTGTGAATATTTATTGGAAAATCACAATATTGGCTTATCGAAGAATCACCTATGTGTTCCTTGTTTACAAGGGAAGTTTATAACTAGACCCTCTTTCTAAAGTTAAGAATGAGTCTCATACTTTCTTGTAAAGAATATAATGAGATATTTATGGTCATATTCACCCTCCTAGTGGTCATTTTAGATATTTCATGGTACTCATAGATGCATCTACTAGGTGGTCATATGTTTGTCTATTGTCTAATAGAAATTTCGTATTTTCTTGTCTTTTAGCCCAAATTATTAAACTTAATTAGATCTCAGTTTCCTAATAACACGATTATATTAATTAGTCTTGATACTGTCGCATAATTCATCTCACAAGTTTTTGATAATTAATGTACATCATTAGTGACTAAGATAGAGCATCAGGTTCCCTATGTGCACACACAAAATAAGTTAGGTGAGTCATTTATTAAACATCTTCAACTTATAGCTAGACCTCTACTAGTGCATTCAAGTTTGAAAATTGAGGCTTGGGACATGATATTTTACATGTTGCATCTCTAGTTAAATTTAGGCCCATTGCATACCATATCTTTTTACATATACAACTTGTTAGTGGTAAACAACCAAATATTTTATATTTGTGAAAGTTTGGATATACAGTATATGTCCCAGTTCCATCTTCCAAAAGGACTAAGATGGGTCCCCAATGATGTTTGAAAAATATACATTAGTTTTGAGTCTTCTTCCATAATAAGGTATTTAAAACCAATTACTGGTGATATCTTTAATACAAGATTTGATGATTGCAAATTTGATGAGAGAGACTTCCTGCCGTTATGGGGAGGTAAGCAACAAATTGTTTAAATAGAACAAACCATTGCTAATGAACGTCGTGAATTGACATGAAATAATATGTCTACTCTATCTCATCAAGATCCAAGAACTCCACAATGTGTAAAACCCCTCAAAAATTTTAAAAAATATTTGAATTTAATTATTTTGGATTTTATTTAATTCTAATTTATTTTTATCTTATATATACTACATAAAAGGACTATAGTCATAGTTGAGTTTGGAATATGCAAGACGACTAGAAAGTATGGCATGCCTAGCGTAGTCGGGTACTTTAAATATCATGCTAGCCATGTTAGAAATGCCATGGTCATACTGTAGTCTCTTGCATGTTAACCATTCAAATTATGGCACAAGTTATATTTTTTATTTAATGAATTAGTTAAGAAAGCCTTTATGACTTTTTAGGAGACCCGGTTGCACCAATCCTTCCCAAACCTCTTCCAAGCCAAACCTAACTCTATGTAGGCATGTTGGACATTAAAATACATTAATAAACATATATATATATATATATATATATATATATATATATATATATATATATATATTATATTTATTCAGATTATATATATATATATATATATATATATATATATATATATATATATATATATATATATATATATATATATATATATATATATATATATATATATATATAGATCTAATTAGTTCTATATTAGGAAAGACCTATTTAAATCTCTAACCAAATCAATTAGCCAACTCATCAAACAACCAAGCCAATCAAGTGGACCCCCACCATTAAGTGGTCGGTCAAGCACTTCCCCCTCTTGGCCGAACATCCCAAAAGGAAAAAGGATTCCCAATCCTATATATACATGAAACCCATAAAGCCCATATATATATATATATATATATATATATATATATATATATATATATATATATATATATATATATATATATATATATATATATATATAAAACTTAATTTCTCCTTCTTTCCCACCTCCATAGCCGACCATACTCTCTTCCTCCCTCAAATTTTGACAGCACCAAGCCCCATATCCCTCATAACATCATCCCCTCCATTACAAATCTCTCCATCCTCCACAAAAAAACTCATCTCCTTCACTATGCATTCATCCAACCACCGAAACAAACACTAGAAACTCCATCTTCTCCATCCAACCATCTATAGCCATTACCAACCCCTTTAAACTCACCAAGAAGAGAGTAGCAATCAAGGATAGCAAGAAAGGTGGGAGCTTTGGCAAGGAGAAGTCTCCACAACCCAACTAGCAAGAACTTTTGGTAAAAAGCCCTACTTTTTCCATCTCAAATCCATGCTTTAATTCTGTATAAATTCCGTTATTAAATCTGTAAAGATAGTATTTTGGTACCTTTTGTTATGTATTTTCACCTATAAAAGTTTTATGAATTATGGTTGTAATATTCATGTTTCGGTAGGGTTGATTCCAACCCCGTTGTGAAGGAACTATAAGTTATTGATGGTTATTTTTGAAACTGAATTTTATGTGTGTTAATATATAAAAAATATTATTTTTAAGTATTTTGTCACGATTTTATCAACTCTAATCTGGTCAAGAAAAATATAGGTCAAAACTAGCTATTTTTGGGTAACCTGCTAACCTAGAATGTCCCAAACTTGTAGTATAACTCAACCCTTATACCTCTGATATTATTCTGTGAAATAAGAAATTTTATTTCTGTTTAAATTATATTTTTGGTTATTTTAGCAATTTTGAGTCATTAACTATGTTCCGGGCGAGTTTTGCGTAGACTAGCTGACTTAGTAATCAACTAGTCATAAATGTCTTTAGAAATATTAATTCTGGAATTTCAGAGATAAATTTGTAGAAAATTAATTTAAATATTATTTTTATGATTTTTATATGATTTTTAAGTATGTTATTGAAGTAGGGGCATAACAGACTAATTAAGAATTAGAAATCCTAAAACTGTGTTTTGATGTCTCGTGGAACCTGTGTGTGATTGTATGAATATAAATGGTTCTATGAGAGATTGAATATAATTTTAACACATTACTTTGACTAATTAAGTCGTATCGTAAGTTTCGTGAGTAGTGACTTAATATAGTTAATTAATTATCTAGGAGCGTCGGGTTCCGGAGGCGTGGACGCGGGAGCGACGTTTCATATTCAAAGCACGGAATCAGGCAAGTGCACCTTGCTATCGTACAGTTCTTATTTCATTCTGTTATTTATTTCTTTCTATTTTACCTCTTGTACTTGACCTTAGGAATTATATCGATACGGGCTTCCAGATTACATCTGGGTGCCATTCAACTAATGAGTTGTCTAGTATTGATATATAGAGCCTGCCTGAGATTTATGGATTTATTTCGATAAAAGACCTGCAGGATACGACACGTGATTGACACATATATTAACCCGATACTTGAGCCAGATTACCTGAGATACCTGATTCCTGATACCTGTAGATTACGGGTGTTTGTGTCGTTTTATCTTTCTTTTAGATGTGTCGTAGGATTGCCGTCTAGATAGAGGTCAGAACGGTAAGTTGTGGTTGTAACTTAATTTTTCTTGAGAGTTGAGGACGACTACTACTTGCGCGGGCCATGCTGTCCACATACACTCTTATATATGTATATATATTTATTCGAAGAGATTACCTGTTTCCTGTGATCCACGTTTCTCTCTTAGTTACCGTTGAGATTCCATTACGGTGCTACGGCTATATGTACGCCTGACCCGGATGTCTTTTTCTTTGGAGATGTCTGCGCTTGCGAATGTTGTCCTCAAAGCGTCATGTCAGTTTGTTTTAGATACCCCGATACTTTGTTTACTTACTGCACTTTAGCTTGTATATTATGTGCCTTGCTATGTCCCCTGAGGACCTGGTTATTCTCCAGATTTAGCTGACGAGGTCTTTCCTGAGGAGTACGGGCCGGGAGTCTATTCTTCTGTTGCACTAGACGTGGACGATGAGGTTGATCCAGAGTAGTTCTTCATGGACGTCTATCTTTATTTTTCTTTATTTCATGTCAGAGCTGAAGACTTGTAGTGGAGATTTTTTTATACTTTTATCTGAGATATTGTAGCGATCATTTATTTGACTGAGACTTGTACCGATGAAATTTCCATGTGATTTTATACTTCTCTTTGACAGTTTTATATTCCTTTATTTTAGCACGATATGCTTTCTTATTATGTGATTTTTGTTCTGTGGATGAGTATAGATATGTGCTTGCCATGAGATTATTTTACAGCTTAAGATACCTTCCATTGGTCCATTAAATTGGATTTACCTATAGAATGTGTCTGCTGGCATGCCACGTGTTCTAGTCCTTATGGATTTAGGACTGGGGCATGACACATTGTGATTATGAGACAAGGAGAATGATATATTTGCAAGAAATTATAAATCAATTACCTGATGCATATAAATGTCACAAAGGTAACTAAATCACATGTGCCAGCTATGAATGTGTGTCACGACCCGCACCCGGAGTAAGGGTACGAGTGCGTGACAGCGTCCCAGCCTACGCCACAGAAACGGCATAGAACGCTGTCTAGGTCTATAATCTAACAACAGTTATAATATCAAAACCTGTCGAGAACGGTCAACTCCGAATGGAGGACAAGCAATAAAATATAATATACTCAATCACAAAATCTAAGAAAGATAGATGATACCGAAAAATAAAGACAACAAGATATGAAATATCATCCAGAAGATGTAACACAGAAATAATACAAGTCTAGAGTCAACAATCTCTAATACAAATACTAAAATAATAACAAGCCAAAATATAATCTGGAGACAAAGTCCAGTACCAAACTAAACCAGCTAAGCTACTCTAAAGCCCCATCGGCTGGAGCTAACCCTTGCTGAACTAGGGTCTCCAAGTTTAGGCCAACTACGTCATGAGGACCGTAGTAGGTAGGACACTCGTCCTCGCCATAATCTGTAAAATTTTGTCAACATATCCAGTCAGGATGGAACGAGCACAAATCTCAAATAATAGTTTTAGTTAGATGATATTAAAAATGTAGCAGTAAATAGAGAAAATATACAAGGTAAAATAATGTGTAAATGAATCATGGTAAGGCATATCAAGACTGTAACTGAATGTAAGAACAAGAAAATAGTATGTATCATGTACAAAAATATGAAACTATATCTATGTGAGTTTAGTATGAGTTTCAACATGTGATCGGCTTGGGTTGCACAAGAGAAAAATAGCTTGTCTAGTCATATGTGAAGTGTATGACTAACACTCTCTGGGAACAGAAATCACAGGAGGAAAAATGATCACATATCTACGCTAACTACCCCCATCCCCGACCAGTAGTAAAGTGGATCCAGTAATGACATGTCATGACACATGATTCTCCGAGGAGGTAGTGAGCCTTCGCAGGAATCGTGTCTATACAATGCACAAGGAACAAGGAAAGACTTGCACATGATATATCAAAAAATACAAGAAATAACATCTCATGAAGGAATCAAGACAAATACCAATTCGTGTGAACAATGTGTCAAGAGAACAAGGATATCTACACTAAATACAAAAAACATAGACGATATCATAAAACAGAAATATTATCAGATAATGTACTCGCCTGAGATCCGATGGAAATATATCAACTGTGTAATCTGGCTCAGAGTAAAATCATAGACGTAAAGATGAGATATCATGAGTTAATTAGAGTTTAACACCGTAGGGCATAATTTCTAGTATATGTTATGCAATCTAGGTTAAACTCAGTCATACTAAGTCATACCAAGCCAAACTAAGTCACACTCGGTCAATCTAAGTCAAACAAGGTCAAACAAGGTCAAACAAAGTCAATCTAGATTATACAAAGTCAATCTAAGTCATATTAGGCCTAACAAAGTCAAACTAGGTCAAGACAAGTCAAACAAAGTCAAACAAGGTCAATCTAAGTCAAAGGTTGACTTACAGTTGACTTTTGGTCAACTGGTCAATTTTGGTCGACCCTTGGTCAACTCTAGGCCAAACTTGACTAACGTTGACTTTGGGTCAACTGGTCAACTTCGGTCAAGTTCTAGTCATTTCTAGGCTACGGTTGACTTTCGGTTGACTTTTGGTCAAAATAGTCAACTGTGGTCAACCAAGGTCAAACCTAGTCTAAGTATACCCTTCCTAAACTTTGCCTACCAAAACAACCCATATCTAGGTCAATCTTGCAAAGTAAAACCCATATCTTAGTTTTACCCAATTACCTTCAATTACCCTTAACATAGTACTTACCCTCTACTTGCTAACATTAAGGCAAATCGACCTTGCCTTGGGAGTATCCTAGGATAGCAAGATACTAACCTATCTAGCCATTACCAACCACAATCTCTCACTATCTTGGACATCAAACCCATCTTATGGCATATCTTAATTCTTAACGTTTACCTTAAGGTAATCTTGGTATCTTGAGATACCAAGATAATAACTTGACCTCTATCCTAAACCACAACTACTTTCCTCAATTCCCACTCTACATCTAACTCCCATCTAACTAGAATACTACTTCTAGACTAACTCTCATATACCAACTCATACATCTACAAACTTATCCGCTAATATATCATACCCTCACATATTTCATATCTTGAAAATCCTTATTTTCTACCACTAAAACCACTATTCCACTAACCACTTAACACGCTAAAAAGACACTCTAACATAGGGGTTTCATAGAGATATATATGGTTGACATATGGAGGCATGTATTGGGGCTAAAGGGGGTCATGATGGGGTGTATTTTGGGGCCACAAATGCCCCCAAACTGCTGTTGCTGCTGTGTTTAATGCAGTCCCCAAAGGGGGACTACTGCTGTTGTTGCTGATTTCTGCTGCTGCTGTGGGGGGCAGCAGCTCCCCCTCTTCCCCACTCTCTACTCCTCTATCCCTCTATCCATTCATTCCTTCAATCATTCATTCATTCATCCATTCACTAATTCATTCATCCCTCTATCTATCTATCTATCTATCTATCTATCTATCTATCTATCTATCTATCTATCTATTCATGAACTCCCACACACACACATACGTACATACATGCATACTACCAACACCACCACTACCACCACACACACACTACCAACACCACCACTACCACCACATACACACATATATACATACATGCATACTACCAACACCACCACTACCACCACACACACACACTACCAACACCACCACTACCACCATACACACACTACCAGCACCACCACTACTAGCACACACTAACACACTCCCCGTATAAATATACACACATACACATACACATATACATATACTCCTAAACGACCCAAAACCTTATCCGAATACCCAAATCCTTACAATTCTACCCTCTAGGGCCTAGATACGTGCCCCACACAAGCAATCTAACTCGTGCACACTAGCGAAAACGAGAAACGAGGCCCGAATGGCCATTCTGGAGACTCCGGGGTGTCCGATTCACGATACCGCGTGATACGGACACCAAATCTATCCGGATTCGACCCAAACTTTACCCACGAGTTCTAAATAATGATTAAAACCTATTCTAAGTACTAACTTGATGATTCTAGTGTCGGTGCAAAAAGTCACCCGTGTGTTGGAACCCGAAAATCCCGAAAAAGCCTATTTTTATGATTTCTCGCAAAACGACCCCACGTATCCAAATATGGACACGTACCTAGCCTTATCTCACCTAAACTAACCTAATTAGGTCTACTTAGGCTAGGGCAACACCCAAACAGGTCAATTTTGGGTTTTTCCTAAAATTGGCATTAAACCTAGGTCAAAAGTCCCAAATTGAGTCCAATGGATTCCAAACCACTTCTAACGGATTATCCTACATCTCGGACATCCTCTAATATGCAAATAACACTAATTAGGAGCAATTACAAGAGTTAGAGTTAGGGTCTACCTCTTGGGAGTTGGAATCCCAAGAAAAAGCCCCAAAATTGGTTCTTTTTGGGTCAAGAGCCAAATCTATGCTTCCAACCCCTCCATGCTAGGTTCTACCTAGATAAAATCCACACATGAGAGATGAACAAGGGTTAGCACCAAGATTATAGAGATATCTAGAGATATGGAAGAGATTTGACTTACTTTGGGCTTGAAATCAAAGGGTTTTGGCTTGGTTTGGGAAGGACACAAAGGAGAAGAAGAATAGCAAGATGTAAAGAAAATAAAGTGGAGAGGGGGTATCCTTGCTACCGGCCAGATTTAAAGGGTTTGGGGGCATTTGGAATGTAGTGCCCCATCCCTACATCGTGCTCCGTTCTCCGTCCACGGGGTGCGCGAGAAAGGAACACTGTCGCTATCGATTCGGTCGGGACCGATAGGTCGGGATCGATCGAATCGATCGAACGGGAACGGTTGAATTAAGATCCATTTCCTGTTATGGAATGGATTCTTCGGAACCAAGTCCCATATTCAGCGGGTTGCGCCTCAAGGATTGACTCTGCGGCTGAGTCGGGAGAGACCTCCCGTTGCTCTGCTTTTCACGCCGCTTGCGTTGGTTTTGGCTTTGTTTTCTGAATGCATTTTCTTGAATATTTTCGATAGTTTTCATGGCTTGCATTTTGAACTCGTATTTCCTATCGAACTTCTTGAATAATGCAGTGTTCTAATCGGTTACTCGTGCAATTTCAGGTAATCGCGTAGGCGATGTCTAGCGCGACCAACAAGTTCTCTCGCCTGAAGTAAACTCAAGGTGAGTGGCTGACCCTTCTCGACCCCCTTCTTAGGTAAATTGACAGTGTTGTTACGAATGAAAGAATGAATGCAAGGGCACGGGCACGGTAAAACGATCAAGTTTTCAAAGAGAACGTAGGCTATACCTTAACGGGCACGGTAAAATGATCAAGTTTTCAAAGAGAACGTAGGCTATACCTTAATAACTAAATAATATCTTAACTCGGTCATTGGACAACTTGTCGACAAGGAGAGAGTTTCCTCGAGCGACAGCCCGGGGCCACGGGATCGACTGGGTCTAGGAGGAAACACGGTATAGCTGTGCTGGATGATAGTACGGGTTAAGCGAGAACTTGCAGCGGGGCTCGCTACTTGCGCTGCAAGGGCCCCGGCTAACAAAGTTATAGTCCAGGATGGCTTGTGATGTCAGTGACCAAGCACACGTAATGTTGCACTTGGTATGTAAATGATAACAATTGACAGGGAAGAACAAGGTAAGTCTCATAAGGCGTGGCGCGGTTCGCCGTAGGTAAGTTCCAACGTATTTTACATTATGCTTGTCATATGCTTGTTAAAATTTATTAGGATGGTTAGAAACACTCATACATTAAGTCATATAAACTCTTGAACCAAATGAGAGCTTGGAACTTAAATAGCCACGCACCAGTACAAAGTGTAATGTACTGATCCTCGCTCTCCACGCAGGTACCCCGAACCACGAAGGGCGTGCCGCTTAAAACTCAAGGCGACGTGTACACTTTTGAAGCCTCGTCCGCGTGTTAAAGGCTTGTTCCTGAAATCCTTTTTGAAGACTCCGCACTCAGTACAAAGAAGAATAGATGGCGACTCGATTTCCTTCGATAACAGGTGGAATGTGTAATAGTTTTTGCTTGTAAAAAGGGATGTAATATATGGAACGACTATCTCATCAGCGTTCGTTTTGTAAGTCGAGTCATGTTGTAGCCCGCGCGACAATGATTGTAATAGAGTCAATGTAAATGAAATTTTATTATCAATGAAAAGTCTACTTCTATTTCAAATGTGTCAATCAATTTCTCTGCGTACTCTAACTTGATGTTGTGTTTCGGATAACCTTATGACTATGCCTTGTGCGATCGCAACTTAGGTTCGTACAGCATCACGCCCGGGGGACGACTATCAATTCTACGGAATCGGGGTGTGACATGGCAAATGTCCAAAATGCCCTCAAGGGCCCCCTTGAGTCAATTTTGTCTTATGTGGAAGTTTGGAGCTAAAATGGTCAAGTTTAAATAACCAAAAGGACCAATTAAGTCATGTGGGATTAGTCTAAATGCACTATACTAATTAGTAGAATTGATGGGCCATGTCTAGCTAAACTCTGGGTCCCAACTAGAGTCTATGCTATCCGGGTCACTAACATAGGTCGAAATGAGCCAAAACTCAAACCCGATCAAACTAAACCCAAAAATACAATATTAAAATATAAAAATTCCTAAAATATTAAAATATGAAAAATGACCAAAATCATAATACATCAATTTAAATATTATTAAAATAATATAAAATTTGCCAATTAATCAAAATCCTAAATAATTCAAAAGTCACAAAATGACCAAAATACCCTTAGCCTAAAATATGGTAATTAGCTAATCTAATCACATGGGTTAGGCCTCCATGGTCATGGTTAGTCTCTAGGCTAAGCAGCTCTAAGGTTACACTAGCCAAAGAACAAAATCATAAAATACTAATTTAATTAAATTAAAATAATCAAAATCACTAATAAATCAATAACATGATTTAAACCTATCATTAAATAATCAATTTTTACAAAAGTTTAAAATTATCCTCAATTTTGGAAACAGACAGTTACAGTGTGCCAGCCAGAATAATTGTTCCAGTTGGACAAAATCCAAACAAGGCGACAAATGGATCTACTACTATACGTCAAAATCGTGGTAGGCCTATAGCTTCCAAAGATAGTGCTCCTAGAAAGAGGAAAGCTAATGAAACATCTTGTCCTGATAAAAGCCTAATAGTGGCCGGAGCTCCGAAAACAAATAATGAAGATGTGCATGTTTTTAAATTCACTGAAACGTCTATGGATGCCTCTAGAGAGGCACAAGTACCTGAAAATAAAAAGATCTCGATATTCCATGTATGTTCAGGTGAATTATGGAATAGAAAATCACTTGTCATCGAGGACATATTTACCTATTCAGTAGCTACAGAAATATCAAAGGACAATGATGATTGTGAAAATGAACCACGTAGTATAAATAAATGTCGACAAAGAAAAGATTGACCAATATGAAAAGATGCTATTCAAGAAGAATTAAATTTTTTAGAAAAATGTGGTGTGTTTGGACCTATAGTGAAAACACCAAAGGGCATAAACTATGTTGGTTTTAAATGGGTGTTTCATGAGAAAACGAAATGAGAGAAACGAAGTTGAAAGATACAAAGTCCGATTTGTAGCACAAGGTTTCTCTCAAAGACCTGGAATTGACTATGTTGAGACATGCTCTCTAGTTATGGATGTCATTTTAGATATCTAATTAGTTTTACTGTTTCTAAAAATCTTGATATAAGATCTATGGATGTTGTAACTGCATATTTGTACGGAGACTTAGATACTGACATCTATATAAAAAATTCTAGAAGGATTTACAATGCCAAAGACTAAGTGTAGCTCCCCTTCCCGAAATTTTGAAATATTTTTATTTTATTTATTTTGATTTAAATGGTAATTTTAGATTTTTGTAAATAATTATTTAGTTAATTATTAAAGTAGATGATTTTTAATCTTGATTAAATTGGAGTACCAGGTGACTAGAAATCGTGGCACTGATAGTGTACTGGCGTGCCTAGACTAGTGTATTAGCCATGCCAAGGAAGGCCGAGCCATAGTGACGTCCTAACTAAGAAAACCAGGCCAAGTTGCGACGTAACCCGCACCGAAGTTTTTAATTATTATTTAATTATATTATTGAAGTTTAGGGAACCCGGTTGTACCGAACCTATCCAGATTGAGCCCAAGTCAAATCCAAGTCCATGTAGGCATGTAGTGAGACCAAATACGGCCTTGTAGACATGTTTGGTAAATACAATTATTTTATATACATTTTATGAATTGACAATTAATTTCTAATAATTGTTATATATACATTATAAGTATTATTATTATTTTATTAGTGTTTACAATAATTGTGTGATTTTCTGGAGCCAAATAAATGGGGTGGTTGATAAGGGCACCGCAACATATTATTGGTTTAATTTCAGTGTTAATAGGGTTATTATCATTATTATAATATTTAGGTTATTATTAAATATTATTATTATTTGGTTATGTGTGTATGAATATATATATATATATATGTATATATATATATATATATATATATATATATATATATATATATATATATATATATATGTGCGTATATAGATATTACTTTGTTATGTGTTTGTGAATATATATGTATATATATAGGATTTTATATATGTGTGTATATAAATATATATATATATATATATATATATATATATATATATATATATATATATATATATATATATATAAATATATAGGATATATGTATATTGATATACATATGTGTATATATATATAATATATATTAAATATGTATTGATAAATATATATGTGATTGTATATATATATAAAAAATATATATATGTAAATGTGTGTATGTATATATATAAATATATACATGTATGTATACATATATATGTATATATATAAATATAAATATATATATGTAATAGTTGCTAAATAGAAAAAGAAAGAAAGAAAAAGAAGAATAGAAAGAAAAAGGGATCAGCAGCTGCCCAGCCCACACAGGGCCCAGCCCTGCATGACCCCCAAGCCCACGACTTTGAACTATTTCCCTCGGCCAAACCTTTCCCCCCCGAGTCCCAGCCGACCCCTGTGTAGCGCGTATATATCAAGATCGGAAGAGAACAATACTCGAAACCCTAAAACTCAAACAACGCCGCCACCACCCCCAGCCCGACGTGGCACGACCGTGGACTGCCGCACGCGGCGTCGCAGGCCGTCGGAGGCCGGCCACCCACCTGCGCGCGCGAGCGGAACACCGCAGCAGGACTGGCAGCAGCAGTGCGACCAAGCAACTTCGCCGCACAATTACACGACGACCGATTTATCGTTTCGCGATCTTCCTCCTCGGGTACAAAGTCAATATGTACGTATTTAAATCCCTTTAACTGCTTTACATATATATGCCCTGGATTGCCCTAGAAACTGACTCAAAAACGGCGAAAATCTGTCCCAAAAAACAGGACATATACCAATCCATGAACCCACATTGGCGGATCGATTCCGATCGATCCAGTAGCTGTTTAGAAATTCCACCTGAACACGATTATAGACAACATATAGGACTTCATGGCCCTTTTTATGGATTTGGAAATCATCGACTACGCGTCGAGAAATCGAATCCTAAAGTTTCCCAAAAATCTATTTTCAAAACTAGAAAATTGTTCCACACGACGTGCGTCCCGCAATTCTGGGCGACATGGTCTCGAACCGAAAGCATCGAAAGGTGCGTAACGGCTTTATGGTCGTGTGGGCATTGGCCGAATTCAAATTGGTCGCGTGTGCGCGACGAATTTGATGCGTATCCGTCGAAATTCACCGTATCGTGTACTTTGCAAATTTCTCAATTACTTTGTGCACGCTCGTCAAATCGAGACGAAACTTGTGCCAACAGAACCGTATCATTTTTCTGGTCCTGTATGCCAAGTTTGGTCCGATTCTGAGACAGTTGATAAAATCATCGTATCGCGGGCCCTGTGGTCCAATTCAACGGGCAATTTTGTGCACGGCCTGCCGAAATCCAACTTAGGACATACGGTTGGGTTCGTATCGGAAAACTGGATCCGTAGACATATAGTTTGACGACTTTAGAGACCGTTGACTTTGACACATTTTTCGGTGCAAAGTGGGTCCAACGACGGACATCGTTTTGACCCGAAATTATCGTTTTGCCCCTGTGTCCAGAATTGGACCTAAAGACAGGCAATCCTAGCTAATTTGACTATTCTGAGAACATTGGTAATATTTATTTCAGCTTCCGGGGACTGTTGTACGGGTTTGGACTATTGTGGCACATTGAGTGGTTCAGATTGTCGGTTTCACCAGCAGAGGACCACAGGCGAGTACAGTTTATTGTCTGTATTTCGATATTAATTTTCACTATATTTCATTGGTTGGCCATTGGTTATGTGATTATTTTCTATTACAAATTGTTGAGTCGGGAATGAGAAGTACCAAGGATGTGTGATTAGACCGTAGACAGTGTTTATTTTCATGCAGTAGACATTGTAGACAGTGCTTATTTTCATGCAGTAGACATTGTAGACAGTGCTTATTTTCTGCAGTAGACATTGTAGACAGTGCTTATTTTCTTCAGTAGACATCATAGACAGTGCTTATTTTTCTGCAAGTAGACATCGTAGACAGTGCTTATTTTTCTGCAAGTAGACATCGTAGACAGTGCTTACTTTTCTGCAAGTAGATATCGTAGACCGTGCGGTGTAGTGGCCCAGACCGATCACATGTCAAAGGTACTTCTAATAGTTGGGGAAAGTATTTTGTGTCTATTTACTATTGGTTTTCCGTATTTACTGTTTATTTTCAAAACCCATGATTGATGTCTAACCTTTGTTTTATAGTCATTTTCTTTATTTGAAATTGCATTCAGTGAATTGTGCTCGTTCCATTCCTGACTGGAAACCAACATTTTCAGGTTAGCCGTGGATTCACTTAGCTTGGGGAGTGACAGAAATACTTGCAGACAAAAGCCTAGAGACTAGCTAAATAGTTGAGTTGTAGTCATACATTTATTTGTACAAGTTTATATTTTCTACAAATGTAAAACTTGTGATCATTGTAAGTTAAATTTATTATGTGAATGAGCATTATTTGTGATTTTGATCTTCATGGCCGTGGCAGCGTTCTACCGTCGACACTGCGGCGTAGGCTGGCTTGGACACGTCTCGTATCCGTTTAAAAAAACGGGTGCGGGTCGTGACAAGTTTTTGTGGTGGCCCATGCAGGTCAGATTTCACAAATGATTGTGAACTCGTGATGGTACGTTAGTCGTACTATTACGAGCCTGCGACTAGGAAATGCTCATTCACAACTAGGATTAAAATAATTTAAGATAATGACTAGGACTAGGAGTCCCTTGTTCAAAGTGACCGATTGGGTAGTTAAGGTTGTTAGATAGGCCATGCTATTTAAGAATTATTGAATTCAGATGACTTGCCAAACCTCTATAGAAACACTATTACCCTTGATATGACGACATGATCCAATGTGGGTATACTACTCACTTGGCTAGTTAGGCTTTCCCTAGAATTAAGGCTATAATCTTGATAACTTGTTCAGTTTTCTTTTGCTCTTTGTAGATATAATTTCTTTTATCATCAGTTAGATTTGCTTGTTTTAAATTCTATTTTGCTGTAAGTAACTGGTTTATAATTTCTGATTCTGCTTTTTATATACAAATCTCGATGTAGGATTGGTTCAAAGTTTTTCCCTCAACCATTTGAAATATTTAGGAAATCAAGATTAGGATGTTCTTATTTTATTTGTCTTCAGATATTTCTTTTCGACCAGCCTTTTACCTTAAGGATTGAGACCTATAGGCAGATATTACACTTTCTATCATAGACAACTAGTTTAAAACTCTGGCAACTCCTTGAAGTCCTTAGGAATATAGTTAGAGTAATTTAACGACTGTGATGGTTAGACAGCAGCGCACTGTAGTCAATTATTTGAGAGTGGAGAACGTGGGTTCACTGCGGCCAGCAGCGCACTGGCGATGCACAACCCACAGAATTGAAATCATTTCGAAGAATCATAGTTTATGGAACATTGCTAAAACTATGTCCTAGTTGACCTCTTTAGATCTTAGATACCTTTGTGTCAATATAAAGTAGAGTATCAGATAGCATGTCACATCTGAATCACGAAACTAAGGGTTTACCACAACCCGATTTTGCGGATGAGGCGTAGTCCTCGGTGAAATGACTTCAGACGTGATTACAAGTTTAGGATACTATAGAGGATAGGGACTGCCCTGTATGACCCAAAGCCAAACTAGTGAAAGTTCTGCCAGTTGAATAGCGTGTCTTCCAACCTGGTCTTCCGTGGTCCTTGTGATCTATTGACGGGGATATTAATTGACGCTAATATGTTTACCCAGAATATAGAATTTAGAGATCCATAACCCATTAGTCGACCAAGGCTTTATGGGTAGAAAGATAGTAGGGAGACTGTATAAGCAGGAACACCGGGTAAGGTTTTGATTCTCACAAAACTCGAACTACCTGTGCCTCCTTTCAAAAATTTGGTAAAATTGTATTTGACTATCCTAACCAATGCTGCTATTACAGCCTAGTTTTGCAAGCTCACTCTGTTCTCGAGCTTGATTCGAGATGTATGTTTAGTGGGGACGCCTGCTAACTTATTGTCTAATCAGAATCAGTGTATTATGGTCTGATCAACCATGATGCATTTGGTTCGCTCTTCGTTTAAATACACTACGTGGATGGAAATATATAGGTATCTAGGATCTCATCCGTGACTGCTTGACAATTCCTCTTAAATTATATGTTCGCCCTTGAATCACGAAATTGTATTCTGTAACATCTTCCTTGAATTCTTTATTGTTTTTGTCTTTCACCGATTTGGAAAGACGAAAGCTCGTGATGGTAGAGAGATACAGAGTATTCCCATGGCTATGATAATAGTAGGCACAAGTGTAGCTACCATCGGCCAGTCATGTGATTGAGTTACTCGTTCTCCCATCGACCCTCAAACTACTATTGAGACTTTCGAGCCATCTGAATTTGAGAATGATTAGGGTTTTACCCTTAGTCAGAACGCCAACCTAGGAGACTATCTATTCTCAAGAAACCAAATGTTGTGAGTCTCTAATTATTTGCTGGAAGCTTGCCTTAACTAGCAACCCTTAAGCCTTGAACCAACCCTTCCTCGACCGAAGCCCACAGTTAGACATGAGATGAGTGGACAATAGGGTAATCATTTACCGTGACACTCATCCCGAGATTGGTTTCCAACAAATATTACTCTAGTTATGTAAATTTTAATTATTAAAACCTAACTAGTGTTGGAACACCACAGTCACTAGCTTAGCCAATACCATAGCTTAAATACCCTGTCATATTATGATCTATCAGTTGTCAACAACAATACACGATCGCTACAACTCTTGTGACGATAGTCTGGCAGGTTGACACAAATAGAAATTTACGACTCAGTTGTTAGAAATCTTGTGCCTTGGAGTTGGTTACCCCGTCGATAACTCTAGTGTACTATAGACGAGTAGATCATCCTATTTTATCGACCATGCATCATTGTACACACTCGTTCTTCATTTATTGAGGAACGATCCTTGACTTGACTTATATCTACCGTATTCCGATACGCCGTGCCTTATTCCCTATTAACAAAGAGTCGAGGTACAGTATCCGGACTTTGGGAACTCTCTAACCTCAATATTCCTAAGACCATGTCATACTTCTAAGGTGGGTAGACTGTAAGCCTCCTAAAGTTTTGGGATATACGAAGATCACCGATTGATTGGAATAAATTTTTATTAGAATGATA
Organism: Iris pallida; assembly: GCA_029216955.1. NCBI lineage: Eukaryota > Viridiplantae > Streptophyta > Magnoliopsida > Asparagales > Iridaceae > Iris > Iris pallida. The sequence continues at coordinate 21,200,309 of JANAVB010010199.1, forward strand.
GTTAGTGCCCTATGGACTCCCACTTTCCATTTGGATCACTTGTGTCTCCGGCCGTGTCATTAATATTCGGAGCACGAGACCAGCTGTTATCTTCCAACAAGCTGCATATGCAAGGCCTAGACGAGTTCATCTTCATCTGGGTATATCATGTCCCACTCAAATATGTCCCCTTGTACCCTATTTTTATGGTATGACTATCAGGTCAAAGGGACGAGTTATAACCCTTACCATAATACCGGTATGCTTTCCGACTTTCATTAGAGCTTCAACTTCGTCTCGAACCTTTCGACCCAATATATGGTGGTGATCTACTCGAAGCCACTACGCACATTGTCATTAGTGTGCCCCTCATTAGTGTCTTTTCGTGCTACTTAAATACAAAAGACACTGAAGGCGCATCTTGGACTGACTGACAACTAGTTCAACCACTTGGGTGGAAACCTATTCTAGGTTATCCTAGCCTAGTACTAATAGGCTTATCTTGGGATCTTGTCCAGTCCATATGGATTAAATCCTAGGTTCATCCGACCAGCGATTAATGTTCAATCAGAAAACCTATTAAGACCCAGTAAAACCATCCATGCGTACCACTACATTTGGATTATAATGACAAGCTAAGTGAGATAGGTCCCTATACCGATGATGTAGCCTTCATCTCTTAGAATGTGAAGTCATTCGTAACCCTTATCCCGTCTACCTAGGAGTCGCGATACGATCTTGTATTGCATTTATATCCCTTGTTTGTGTTTAAATAACCACGGATGAGATCACAATTTTGATTTTCCAAATTCCGTTCTATTATGGGATCTTGTTTAGAGTAAACTTCGGGAACGAACTTCTATATTACACGGATTGTAAGACCCTCTGAGAAACGAAGGGTTCTTAGACTTAGCAAGTGACTGGACTAGGGTAGCTCAACCTAGCAAATAAGGCAGTGGTTCCTAAACTCTCTTTCTATCTGTAGCATTGGATACTCTCCACTGCTCTTGAAACTTCACAGTTGCTTCCGATTATTCTGCCTTATTTTGCTATCCACCCTACTTCGGAGCGATGAATAATCATGCTTACTAGAGTTTATCATTATTCTTTTGTTACTTGTGTAAATTTGTTGCTTGCTAAATTTTGGATTGCTTGATAGATAGGAGAGGGTTGTAGATGACTCATGCTATAGATATCTGTCAGTAGTCACTTTTTACAACTAGCTGGGTGTAACACCCAGTTTTCCAAATGAGGATAATTTTGAAATTTTGTAATTATAATTATTATTTATTGATAATTATTTCATATTATGATTTTTGGTAATTTTTAATCATTTAAACTATTTAAAATTATGACTTGTGATTTTGATATTTTACTATTGTTTGGTTTTAATTTCGAAAAATTTGTCACCCCCAGTTTTCAGAAACAGGAGTATTTTTATCATTTTATATTTTTGAATATTTTTAAAATTTATTTTATTATTTATGATATTGTTTTGGGGTTATTTGAGTCGGGTTCGAATTTCAGCTCAATCCGACTTGAAACGGGGACCCGGGGGTAGTGTTGACTTTAGTGGACCCACACATTAGTTAGCCATGGCCCACATGATAGAAATATTTTAGTTAGAGGTTAGACTAATTATTATGGATAAGGTTAGTGTGATTAGAGACTTTAGAATGACTAATTTAGCCCCAACCAATTAGCCCTTTCCTAATACTAATAGAATAGGTTAGTGGAGGCATTTTGGACCTTACCATAATAGGACAAATAGCTCCATATGGCCAGCCATTTTGGGAGAGGATAGGCTCAAGTTTATTTCATTATTCTCATCCACACTCTCTCTCTTGTTCTTTCCAAAATTTCTAGAGAGCAATCCCTAGCAATTTTTCCACAAAATCCTTTCATTTTGCCACCAAATCTTCTTCTTTTCTTCTCCATTCTAGCCAAGGAGGAAGTTATCCAAGTTTGGGAGGATTCGGAGCTCGTTCGTGTCCTTTTGGAATCTCTACGTGTCGGTGTCGCTCCGAGAAAGCTTTTCTGCGATTCGATCTACCGGGAGGTATAAATCCCTTCTCCTTTTTATTTTTTCATGCATATAGGTCTATTTTGAACCTATAGGAATGACCCCCATGGTTGTATCTTCATTTGTGTCCATTTCGTGTCCATTTGGAGGTCATAGGAGTGTCCTTTGTGTTGTGGTTGTGTCCATGTGGAAAAACCCCAAATTTGGACACACTATGTGTTGTTGTTATGTATGAATAAATTATTACATGTTTAATCTCATATTTTTGTATTGGAGATGTGTTCTATAGTGTCTTATATATATATATATATTAGTGTAGAGAGTGAGTTCTTGATATATTATGTTATATACTTGTGTTTCTTTTGTCTCAAACTACCTAAATTCGTCATAATATTTATCCACATTTTTAAAAAAATAACAACTTAGAAATGTCATAACTTTTAGCTTAGAACTCCGATTTATCTCCCGTTTTTTTGAAAGAACCGTATCGAAGTTAGCTTTCCAAATATATATTTTAATAAGCCAAATTCTTTCTGTAACTTTCTATAGAATTATTTGAGTGTCAGCTGTATGAAAGACGAACGTGTTTCGGTATTTTTGCGATTTTGGGAGCTTCCGGACACGAAAATGCGATCCGTTTAAAGTTTCGGAAAGCTAACACGAAGAGCTACAACATAATTTAATCATAGAATTTAATGAATGCCCAATTGGTACAGTATTAGTTTTAAGTAGAAGAGTGACTATATGATATATGCATTTTGTGTAACCTGTGAGCCTATGTAGTATGGATATTAAATGAATATAGAGTATGTAATGCATGATATGTTAGATGAATAAAATGATATATATGATATATATATTCTCTTTACATTAATTTATATATATGGTTGAATGCAGGCATGTAGGAATGCTATTAATATAATACATATAAGCAATGCATGAATGAAAGAATGATATACAATGTATGCATGAAAGTATATAATGAATGCTAGATATGAATGCAAGATATATATGTAATGATAGATATGAATGCATAATGTATAAATATTGTAATGCAATATATAATAATAACATGTATGGTAATGTAGAGTATATGATGCAAGCATGAATGAATGGAGGAAATACATGTATATAGGTAATATAGAATATAATATATGAAAGGAATGAATGATAATATATAACATAATATATAGGTAATGCAAGGTATGAAATATATGATGTGTGTATGTTTGTATGTCTCTATATTAATGTATGAAATGATATGAATATTCAATATATGCATATGTATAAAACATGTAGGTAATGCATAGATGCATGAATGAAATGAATGTTTGCAAAATGTTAATATAAATACAAGTATCTAATATGCATGATGTAAGTATAATATAATACAAGTATACATGTATGTATCATGTAAATGTAATATATATGATATGTATGTATGCATGTATACAAGGTCAGTATGTATGTATGTATTTCTATAAACTGAGTTAACCTATAACCTTTTACACACATGCATTCATACACCCTTTGACATTATGTATCCCATGTCACATACACCTACCTATGACTAAATTTTAGAACATTAACACATATCCTTTCACACACATGCCAAACACACACATACTCACTTACTCTTTTACCTCTCTCTCTCTCTATATATATATATATATATATATATATATATATATATATATATATATATATATATATATATATATATATATATATATATATATAGCTTTCCTATATATATCTATGTATATGAATATGTGAATGTGAATAATATATATACATTATATGACTAAGTTTGTGTGCCTTGTTAGTTTATGGTTTAGTTTTGTGCTTGGTTTAGCAAGTGACTTAGGCTATGAGTTAGTAGCTATCTTGGATACTTGATTTGCATATACTTAGTTTGTTTAGACCTAGAATAACTTGTTTGACCTAATTTAGACTTGTTAGACCTAGTTTGACCATAGTTGACCTAGGTTTGACTTTCAGGGTTGACCAAGTTGACCAAGAGTTGACTTTGGTCTAGATTGACCTAGAATCATGTAGAATGCATAGTAGAACTTCATATTGTTATTTTGGACTTGTTGTGACTTGTGCTGTTCTGATTAGGAGCCTGACACCTGTCATCGGACAGTATATTTACTTTGGACATTCAGACATCAGGCGAGTACATTCTCTGATAGTTCTCTCATTTACTTGTCAATTACTGTACTTCAGTTTTAGTTAGTTGTATGCGATTCTCTATTACAACACGTGTGGATATTTCTGGATTCATATATACGACACACTCTTATTTTCTGGCCTCTATTACTGGTATCATCATTCCTGGCTTCTATTACTGGAATCACCTACTGGAATCATTTACTGGAATCATTTACTGGTATCATTATATTTTGGCTGAACTCATCTTGAATTATTGTGTCAGAATTCTGAATTCACTTGCTGGAAGGGAAAATACTAGAGTAAGACATGTAGACATACCCCAATCTGGAATCTCCCAACTGGAATCTACTGGAATGATAGCCATCTCACACCCGGCCAGGTGTGTGATGTGCCGTATTACCTACAATCGTTTACATGTCGAACTCGGTATTTTAAAACACACTGCTAGAGTATAGGCTGGACTCACCCTGGAATCATTGATCACTATAACTGGAATCGTCCCTTACTGGATTCATCTTGTATTAGATTCATCCTGTACTGGACTTACATTGGAGTTACACTGGTCTACATTGCTGCCTGGACTTATACCATATTACCCTGGTTCAGCTAGTTTCTATTTACAGTCTTTATTGCCATGATTCTCCTCTTGTTTAGTTACTTACTTTTCTTGCACTATATCTGTCTTTCTTGCCATCACCTGAACATAAACTGCCATGTTCATCAATACAACTGTCTATAACTGCTTTATAGTTCTCTGTCATTTACTTGGATTTTCTAGATGAGATTGTGCTCGTTCCTGTCCTGACTGGACCTGTTGATAAATTTTACAGATAGCCTGGAGGTTGCCTGCTAGCCTAGAGGAGACACAGTAGAGGTTGTATAGTTAGTTATTTTAGTTGTATTGAGTTGTATTTATTCTATGGATTACTGTATTGAGCTTTGAGATGTTTTCTGGGTTTGTGTATCTTAGACACTTAGACTTCTATCTGCTGTATCTCTTTTGGATTTCATGTTTTACCTATCTTTTATCTTGCTCTACCTTAGTTGTGATTGAGACTATATCTGCTATGTCACCTCCATTCGGAGAGTATATACTGTACAGGTACCTTTATATTGTTAGATGTTTGACCTAGGACAGCGTTCTACTGCCGACACTGTGGCGTAGGCTGGACGTACCTATGTCTCGTGTCCTTACTCTAGGGTACGGGTCGTGACACGTTTTTAGTGGTGGTCCATGCAGGTCAAGTTTATGTAGTGGTATTCGAACTAGAGTATCACTACAGCCTACAGTAGGATTAGGATATTTTTGGAGGTACTCAATCACATTAGGAAAAACTCTTAATCCGATTCCTTTTGTCTAAAATTGTTGCTTATTGACTTCCCTTGAATATAAACTGTTCTCCTTTGAATTTTTGCTTCATTCTCAGAAATTGCTTCTTGTTTTGATCTGTCTTCATGATGGTTATGAAGACACGATCTCATCGCTTCGGTTCGGGAGATACTATCGAGAGGCTGGCCACCTCTCGTCCTGTTCATCAGGGCCTCGAGACCGCAGCTTCTGTTGTGCCGACTCAGGTCGGCGTTTCTGTTACATTGGAGGTGTACCTCTGTCTGTACAGAGACTTTTTCTCTCATTTTCGGTTTTTCTCAGCAGCAGCGATTCATGCAGCATCAGCAGCAGAGATTTGTGCAGTATCAGCATTAGGCTGGAGGAAACCAGCAGGCGAGCTATCGTCAGGACAGTCGAGAATGCACAGACCGTTGGAGATCTTGCTGCAAGTTCCGTTCTTCTCAATTCCATTCCCGCAATTATCTTTTATAATTACCTTGAAATCCGATTCCATCTGTTCCTTGTTGATTGATTAATTTTGTCATGTTACTTTTTGTTGTGTTATTTTTCTTCTGAGAAAATCGTATGGGCTAGGTCGCCTAAATCATAGAATCTAAAATCCTCAATAGTCGTGTTAGTTGGCATAGTGAGGACATGTAGTCAGATTTTGGATGTATTCTCGGGTATGGAAATTTAAGGTTTTTGCCGTCGCATGCGGCAGTGCGAAAATTTTAAATACCATGAACCTAGAGGTACGTACCTTAGTCAAGGACTCTGTGATTATCGTAGCCTTGCTCACTAGCATGATGAAGACTCTGGACAACATGATTTTGGACAGACGCATATGATTAACAGATTGTATCTTGAGAAGGTTTAAACATCATACCCTTTTGATTGTTATAAATGACTTAGGAGTAGGGATATTTAGCATTGGTGTTAGAATAGTAACCCATTGCAGATAATTCTCCTGTTATCTATAATACCAACCAGTTACACATAGGATGTTAGTATGCCTTACAGCCTTGATGATTATTACTACTTTTCCTTACCTTTTTCAGTGAGGCACCCATGACCAGAGCCTGCCTTTGAGTATAGTTGTAGTTTCACCTAAGACCGAGAGGTCTATTTGCATAGATAGATTGCAGATGATATTGGCATATGGGATATAGGTTAGTTGGTATCTATAGGCCATTGTTGTATAGGGTTATAAACATGTTGTTTAGCCTATACTTGGTTCAGTTTTCCATTTTAGTTAAGTTCTCTTCGTGTTGAGTTACTTTGTGTTGATCACCTTTATAGGCAGTGTGCAGACCCTTCACTAGATACCATGTCCCCTTGATTCAGACCATTCATCCTTAGTCTAGTTCTAAACATTGTTTCAGACCCTTATAAGTTTAGTCTGCCTTAACCCTTGGTTGATCAGTCATGTATATATAGATGATATACTTAGGATATATGTGATGGGTTGTTGTTCTTGAGCATATATATATATGTGGTATTTGGTATTCTTGTGCTTAGCTTGTAGGTATTTAGTTATAGGTGACTTGATAGGATTGGGAAGTTAAGAGCTAGTCTATTATAGAGTTTCTCTTTTGCTAAATTCTAGTTGCCAACACCTAGATAGCTAGCATAGGTAAAACCCTAAGAAGTTGACCAGTTGATGACCAAGTACTTAGATGTTGAGAAATTGACTAGTGATTGACCCTTGACTATGTTTGACCTAGAAGGGGGTGCGATCATCTTAATTTCGAGGACGGAATTTTTATAAGGTGGGTAGGATTGTAACACCCAGTTTTCCAAATGAGGATAATTTTGAAAATTTGTAATTATAATTATTATTTATTGATAATTATTTCATATTATAATTTTTGGTGATTTTTAATCATTTAAACTATTTAAAATTATGACTTGTGATTTTGATATTTTACTATTGTTTGGTTTTAATTTCGAGAAATTTGTCACCCCCAGTTTTCAGAAACAGGAATATTTTTGTCATTTTACATTTTTGAATATTTTTAAAATTTATTTTATTATTTATGATATTGTTTTGGAGTTATTTGAGTCGGGTTCGAATTTCAGCTCAATCCGACTTGAAACGGGGACCCGGAGGTAGTATTGACTTTAGTGGACCCACACGTTAGTTATCCATGGCCCACATGATAGAAATATTTTAGTTAGAGATTAGACTAATAATTATGGATAAGGTTAGTGTGATTAGAGACTTTAGAATGACTAATTTAGCCCCAACCAATTAGCCCTTTCCTAATACTAATAGAATAGGTTAGTGGGGGCATTTTGGACCTTACCATAATAGGACAAATAGTCCCATATGGCCAGCCACTTTGGGAGAGGATAGGCTCAAGTTCATTTCATTATTCTCATCCACACTCTCTCTCTTGTTCTTCCCCAAATTTCTAGAGAGCAATCCCTAGCAATTTCTCCACCAAATCCTTCCATTTCGCCACCAAATCTTCTTCTTTCCTTCTCCATTCTAGCCAAGGAGGAAGCTACCCAAGTTTGGAAGGATTCGGAGCTCGTTCGTGTCCTTTTGGAATCTCTACGTGTCGTTGTCGCTCCAGGAAGACTTTTCTTCGATTCGATCTACCGGGAGGTATAAATCCCTTCTTCTTTTCATTTTCTCATGCATATAGGTATATTTTGAACCCATAGGAATGACCCCCATGGTTGTATCTCCATTTATGTCCATTTCGTGTCCATTTGGAGGTCATAGGAGTGTCCTTTGTGTTGTGGTTGTGTCCATGTGGGAAAACCCCAAATTTGGACACACTATGTGTTGTTGTTATGTATGAATGAATTATTACATGTTTAATCTCATATTTTTGTATTGGAGATGTGTTCTATAGTGTCTTATATATATATATATTAGTGTAGAGAGTGAGTTCTTCATATATTATGTTATATACTTGTGTTTCTTTTGTCTCAAACTACCTAAATTCGTCATAATATTTATCCATATTTTTAGTAGCAATAACAACTTAGAAATGTCATACCTTTTAGCTTAGAACTCCGATTTATCTCTCATTTTTTTAAAAAAACCGTATCGAAGTTAGCTTTGCCAAATTCTTTCTGTAACTTTCTGTAGAATTATTTGAGTGTCAGCTGTACGAAAGACGAACGTGTTTCGGTATTTTCGCGATTCCGGGAGCTTCAGGACACGAAATGCGATCCGTTTAAAGTTTCGGAAAGCTAACACGAAGAGCTACAACATACTTTAATCCTAGAATTTAATGAATGTCCAATTGGTACAGTATTAGTTTTAAGTAGAAGAGTGACTATACGATATATGCATTTTGTGTAACCTATGAGCCTATGTAGTATGGATATTAAATGAATATAGAGTATGTAATGCATGATATGTTAGATGAATAAAATAATATATATATGATATATATTCTCTTTACATTAATTTATATATATGGTTGAATGCAAGCATGTAGAAATGCTATTAATATAATGCATATAAGCAATGCATGAATGAAAGAATGATATACAATGTATGCATAAAAGTATATAATAAATGCTAGATATGAATGCAAAATATATATGTAATGATAGATATGAATGCATAATGTATAAATATTGTAATGCAATATATAATGATAACATGTATGGTAATGTAGAGTATATGATGCAAGCATGAATGAATGGAGGAAATACATGTATATAGGTAATATAGAATGTAATATATGAAAGGAATGAATGATAATATATAACATGATATGTAGGTAATGCAAGGTATGAAATATATGATGTGTGTATGTTTGTATGTATCTATGTTAATGTTTGAAATGATATGAATATATAATGTATACATATGTATAAAACATGTAGGTAATGCATAGATGCATGAATAAAATAAATGTTTGCAAAATATTAATATAAATACAAGTATCTAATATGCATGAATGTAAGTATAATATAATACAAGTATACATGTAAGTATCATGTAAATGTAATATACATGATATGTATGTATGCATGTATACAAGATCAGTATGTATGTATATATTTCTATAAACTGAGTTAACCTATAACCTTTTACACACATGCATTCATACACCCTTTGATATTATGTATCCCATGTCATATAAACCTACCTATCACTAAATTTTAGAACATTAACACATATCCTTTCACACACATGCCAAACACACATACTCACTTACTCTTTTACCTCTCTTTCTCTCTCTCTCTCTATATATATATATGTATGTGCCTATATATATATATAGATTTCCTATATATATCTACGTATATGAATATGTGAATGTGAATAATATATATACAATATATGACTAAGTTTGTGTGCCTTGTTAGTTTATGGTTTAGTTTTGTGCTTTATTTAGCAAGTGACTTAGGCTATGAGTTAGTAGCTATCTTGGATACTTAATTTGCATATACTTAGTTTGTTTATACCTACAATAACTTGTTTGACCTAATTTAGACTTGTTAGACCTAGTTTGACCATAGTTGACCTAGGTTTGACTTTCAGGGTTGACCAAGTTGACCAAGAGTCG
>JANAVB010010199.1:21215353-21218115 GCA_029216955.1 Iris pallida
AGCATTATTTGTGATTTTGATCTTCATGGCCGTGACAACGTTCTACCGCCGACACTGCGGCGTAGGCTGGCTTGGACACGTCTCGTATCCGTTTAAAAAAAAATGGGTACGGGTCGTGACACTAAGTCTAAGGGCATGTGTTCAAATTAGACGAGCATTATATGGATTAAAATAATTCAGAAGAATGTGGATAATCGTCTTATTATATATTTGACTAAAGAATGATACAAAAATAGTCAAATTTATCCATGTGTCTTCATTAAGAAATTCAAAAATGGATTCTCGATAGTAGCAGTATATATGGATGACATAAAACCTGATCATGTTTCCTATAGAATTGGAGAAAACTGTAAACTATTTGAAGAATGAATTTAAAATAAAAGACTTGGAAAAGACAAAGGTTAGTCTCGATTTGCATACGCCTATGGTTGTACACAGTTTGGATTTGGATAAAGATCCATTCCGACCAAAGGGAGAAGATGAAAAAGTTTTTCGTCCTTAAATACTATATTAAGTGCTATTGGAGCACTACTATATCTAGCCAATACACAAGACCATGTATTGCATTTTCTGTTAATGTATTATCTAGATATAGTTTTGCACCTACACTTAGACATTGGAATAGAGTTAAATATGTATTGAGATATCTCGTGGAACAACTGACATGTTATTATTTTACTCCTGTGATTCCACTAACAATTCTTGTCTAGTTGGTTGTGCAGACTCAAATATTTTTCTGACCCTCATAAGGGTTGCTCCCAAACATGTTACGTGTTTATTAATAACCATGCAGCTATATCTTGGCGATCAACAAAGCAAGGTTCAGTAGCAACTCCCTCTAACCATGCAGAATTAATTGCATTACAAAAAGTAACAAGAGAAAGTGTGTGGTTGCGATCGATCATCATATACGAGTAAATTGTCAACTACCTATAGTTACAAATAAGCCTACAATAATATTCAAAGACAATACGGCGCATTACGCAAGTCCGGGAGGGATTCATCAAAGGATATCGAATAAGCACCTTCTATCAAAATTATTTTATGCACATGAGCTCCAAAGGATGAAAGTGATCGAAGTCAAGCAAATCCATTATATCGAGGGGGAGTATGACTCATAAAGAATATTTTTGAGTTTTGCACGTTGTACTCTTTTTTCTTGACTAAGATTTTTTTTCCACTGGATTTTTTTCTTAGTAAGATTTTAACGAGGCAACAAATGCGCATACACCACCAACTAATTAATGGTGAATATCCAAGGGGGAGTGTTGTAAATATGGATAATTCACATAATTAGTTGGCCTACATAACCTATGTCTTTTGGTTATCCATAACCTATGACTTATGGTTATCCATAACCTATGCCTTTTGGCATTTCTTCTTTTAATTATCATCATGATGTTAACCTCCATTGTAAGCCTATATAAGGGGCTATTCTCAAGTTGATTGTGAAAAGTAAATGAAGAAACAATTTTCTCCATTCTTCTATCTCCATATCTCTTTACTTTATTATAATTAATTAGTTATTAAAGTACTAATTAGTAATTTATGAATAGTGATTAATTATATTTTTTATGGCTTTCAATTTAACGTGTGCGACCTTAAGTAATTAATTATTATTTTTTAAATTGTTAAAGTAATTAATTATAATTGTTAAACTAACTAATATTATAATATATTCTTTCATTTTTCATTTTTGACTTTTCTATCTCAACCAAACACATTTGTCTAATTTTAATTTTTCACTTTCACTTTCCTATCTCAACCAAACACATTTGTCCTCTACTAAGGGAACAAGGAAGTGGATGGATTCCTATCTTTCTCCATCATTGGAAGTCCAAATCCAAGTTTTTCCACACTTACAGTTTATCGTACAGGCCCTTAAGGTAGGCTGTCCCCAACCCTGCCCCTGATGACTGATGAAAGGTGCTTCCAACTGACTGCCTAGGTGGAATGGGGTTGATGCAGTTGGAGTTGAGTACTGACAAGACTAGGAGTAGTCGCAGGGAAAATTGGCAGCCTATTGGTTGCTCTGTAATTCTAATTTGGAGCATATGGGGTGTAAGTTCCCATTGCTTGAGGGATCTGGTTGGAGTACTGTCCAATTGGAGGTACAAATGGAGGTACTCCCTGAGTGCTTGGGACAAAAGCCTATAAACTAGGGTTAGTAGCATAGATCCGTGGATTTGTGGGTACTATGGAAGTTTTTGCACTCGACATCACATTAGAAAACATAGAAAAGTCATTCTCCTTCCTTGATCTAGCTAACTCTTCCAACATCCGAACGAATTTATCATTAAGTTGATGAAATTTACCTTCCAAGGATTGGAATCTCTACTCGTTGGCTGGAATTGATATGTCGACTGGAGATTCATGTTGAGATCCATGACAGCTCGAGCTATGATCCTCATTAGCCTCCATAATCGGATCCAACTGCTCTGATATCAAATTGTTAGGACCTCGTCCCAAATGACTTGCCATTGGTGGAGATATAATAAAATTGGACATGAATTTTGCAAAATTGGAGAAGAAGAATTGGAACTGAAAATTGAGCTAGGTTTTTTTTATGATGGAATTGTAAAAACTTACAAATTACATTGAAATGGAAAATTAGATATTTGAAAGAAATGCATACAACTTTTTGATTCTCACTCTCTCCCTCCCCTTATGTATAGCTGGGTTCATATGATTAAGAACTAACTAATCTTCTGATAGGGGCTAACTAAATCTAACTAACTAGAACTGATTTGCTGAGCTGTCCA
>JANAVB010010199.1:21221611-21334362 GCA_029216955.1 Iris pallida
CCACCTGATGCTCGTGATCACACCAACTTCCATCCTCTGGTGTTTCTCACCATTTTGGAATGGGCACTTCCTTGTTCTTGTCTTCTTCCTTCCACATTTGCTTCTCGTTGCGACAAGTCGACCTCTGTTGCATCTCGGGCGGGCTAGTACCGATTACTCTGTGCGAACCATCCGTTCTTGGGCCTCCATGACTGACATCAATACTAGTTCATCGGAGTAATCGGTATTCCCTCGAGCTTATTTTCCACTCGATGGTCTTGAATAACCCTTGTCGTGTCCTGACGACGCCAAGGTCTTCTACGTGCCGTTCTATGCTATGGCGGGCTTGGTGTCCTGCGGTGGCACTTCAAGAACGTGTCGAACGAATTAGTTAAGGACAAAAAAAATCTTTTACATGTTTTTTTTTCCATATATATATATATATATATATATATATATATATATATATATATATGAATTTTTCATGTGTTAGCCTACTTCTATCCATCCAAATATATGATAGTTCACTCTAGTTATAGTTTCTGGATCCGTGTCCCTATATATATAAGACCATCTCCAATGGTGATTTCTAAAATTGAGTTCTTATCCTACTTGACAGTGTAGAAGATTTGTATCCTAGTTGGAAGAGTTTTACATAGAAATTGTAGACATACAAAAATACTCTCCAATGGTTCTCCATTTCTATCCGTGTCACATAGTAAAAGGACCAATTTAATGGTGTGGGACCCAATAATAACTGTTATGAGAGATAGGAGAATTTCTATGAGAGTTTCTACATGTAGAAATCCTCCTAGAAAGTTTCTATCCTTGATCATTGCCACCTAGGATAGAAATGGTGATAGAAATCACCATTGGGAGAAGTTTTTTCTAAAATGGATTTCTTCCATAGAAATAGGGAAGATAGAAACCCCCATTGGAGATGGTCTAAGGTCGACAGTGTTCAAGAATTGTTTCGCAAACAATAAAGTATCCAGGTATTGACAAATAAAGTAAAGTATTAAAAAATAACATTTCATATACATGACTATGACTACCATTGTCCCTAAGGCACTAGTCTAGTGGTAGTACGGACGGCCATCCGACCAAGGCCGGAGCTGAGTTTCATCAAGGACGATTGGGCCCGGTGCGAAAAAATAAGTGGAGGCCTATTCTCATATAAAAAAATTTATAATAAAAAATTCAGAAATTAATTATCCAAAAATTAACATCAATTAAGAAAAATCATTCAACTACAATATCTTTCAATTGAAATAATAATAATTCATGTTGTGTCCGTGTCATACCGGACACGCATTGACACATCCTGGAAACTCCAAATACGTCACGTTCGTACGACCAATTTTAATTCCGTCAAATCACACACGTCCGAAGATATCGTACGCGTGTTTTGATGTAAACAGTTCGAGTCAGGGTGATCCGATTTGTTGGAACAACCCTCGGTCGATAAATTTTTATATAAAATTATAATTTTGGGAGGCCTACTTTGGCTAATGATTTAATGTATTTATAATTTGAAGTAACCTACAAAATTTTAGAGGATTAGATTAGTTATAAGAGATCATACCTGTACAAATGTTTTGGGATTTCGTTGAATGAGTGTGGAGATCTGCTCACACGAACTTTCCGAAAATCCACGTTTATTTTGTGCAACAGTCTTCTTTGTGCACAACTTTTTTCGGCGGTTGACGGGTGGGCTCGTCGACGGTGCTGGAATTTCGGAGTGCTTATGGGGTATTGGCAAAGAGTCCTGAATTGGAGACGAACTGGCTTGGAATATGTTGACCTTTTTTTAAGTGGTAAAGAGTTGGAATTTGTGGACGTTTTGATAGAGTCAATGATACATAGGATTTTATTTGAATCATATAAGTTTTAGGATTTCCTATTAAGTCTTATGATTTTCTATTAATTTTGAATGTGCATGTGATTGAGAAAAACTTTGATTTAATTCCTTAATTGGAAATGGTAGAAGCCTTGTTAATTGATTTCTTAATTGGAAACAAATATAGTCTAGTTAATTGAGAGAATCTCCACTTGATTAGCTTAGTATACATAAGGAAGGCCAATAAATTTATAAATTATTTATTCATAAGTAGCTTAGTATTATAGTATACATAATAAATATACATATACATTTTTTAAATTACTTATTCATAATTTTTAAATTATTTATTGATAAGTTTGAAATCTTTGGATTTTTTAAATTATGTATACATAAGTTAATTTAGTATACATAATACATATACATAGAAAAAAATTGGAGGCCTACAAATTCGGGAGGCCTAGTACAG
Organism: Iris pallida; assembly: GCA_029216955.1. NCBI lineage: Eukaryota > Viridiplantae > Streptophyta > Magnoliopsida > Asparagales > Iridaceae > Iris > Iris pallida. The sequence goes on from JANAVB010010199.1 coordinate 21,223,900, forward strand.
TCGCACCCATTGCACTCCCTCAAAATTAGTGCTGCATCCGAGTACATATTTTGGGTTCGAATTCCTTCTCTACTGGGTGGCTGGACGACTTTAGACCATGGCTCAGCTTGAAAAAAGAACACACACACACACACACACACACACACACACACACACACACACACATATATATATAACTATGACTACCACCACGGTTTTGATGACTCACCTGTTCCACTAACAACGAGTTCAAAACGAAGTAGCCTACAACACATGACAACCATCCGATGAAGCATGGTCTATAAAATAAAATTCTAAAGAAGCTAAAAAAAAGCTTCGTTTGCGTAATTCTCAAAATAGTATCATACTAGCAAGTTGCTAATAAAAAAAAAGTTTATAATATTTTATTCCAGCTATTAAAATAATATAAATATGTAACCAAAAATACTACAAAATTTAGCGTTTGGCAAGGTTCTTGTTGGGAAAGAAACGCGAAAACCTTTCCCCAAACTAGAAAGTACCTGCGAGAGAACCGAGCAACACAACGTACGAACCAAAACAAACCACGCAGACACATAGAATTTTTGACGTGAAAAATCCTTGCGGAAAAAACCACGGGACGATCGGAGTCCAACCATGAGAAGCCTTCACTAATGAAATAAAGGAGTACACCATCTACAAACTTCTCTCGATCCAAATCGGGATCTCCACAACACTTAGGAGCAAGAATAATGATTACAAAGGTACAAAGAACAAAGACGACGAGTAGATATTACCCGAATGCGATCCTCCTTCGAAAATTGCATTCAATCCTCCTTTTTCTCTCCCAAAGTTGTAATGGTACTCTTGCCTCTTTTCTCTCTCTTGTTCTTCATTGTTGTGTTGTGATTATGGTTAGGAATAACCATGTATAAACCCCCCAATCCGCAGCAAAACCTGGACCGTAGGATATGATCCAATGGTGATTAAACACCCTGAAAAACGCTTCAGCCATGACGACACAGAGTTCGGCCAGAACTCTGTGTTTGGCAACCAGAATAGTTTTGGAACCAATAGGCAGAGTTCGGCCAGAACTCTGTGTGGGGGAAGACTTCGGCTCGAACTCTGCCTCTCCCGTTCCAGCAGCTCCTCCCGACTGCTCCCGAGCTTCTTCGTCTCCTCTGACTGGCCTCGTCACCTCCCCGAGCTTCTCTGACACACAGACGGCGCTCGTCGAACTCCGGGGTCTTCTCCATATAGGTTGGGAACCCCACCCACTGTAACAAATCTCCTCCTTCATAACTAGGTGGAGGAGGTCGTCATCCCGACGATCTGCCTGCAGTACTCACTTTCCCCTCGGTAGAACCTTCGTGAGCATGTCCGCTCCATTGTCATCAGTATGAACATTCTCAAGCGCCGCGTCCTTCTTCTCAACCACATCACATATCCAATGATACCGAGTCTCGATGTGCTTGGACCGACTATGAAATGTCTGGTTCTTCACAAGGTGAATAGCACTCTGACCGTCGCAAAGCAAAGTATACTGCTCTTGCTTCAGTCCCATTTCCTGCAATAGCTTCTTCATCCACAGCAGCTCCTTGCAAGCCTCCGTCGCCGCAATGTATTCTGCCTCCGTCGTCGACAAGGCAACACATTTCTGCAACCGTGACTGCCACGATACCGCTCCTCCGGCAAACATCATCACATAGCCCGAAGTCGATCGTCTCGTGTCTACATCTTCAGCCATATTAGTATCGGTATACCCAACTAGCTTCGGCTCGTCACCAGCAAAAGAAAGTCTCCAATCGGCAGTGCCCTGAAGATATCGTGGAATCTACTTGACCGCACTCCAATGTACTCTTCCAAGATGTCACGACCCGCACCAGTGTAGGGCACAAGAAGTGGGTACGTCCAGCCTACGCCACAGTATCGACGGTAAAACGCTGTTCTAGGTCACAATTAAAACTAAATACAATATGATATACTCTCCATATGGAGGACAATCACAGCAGGATACAACTCAATCACCAAAACTAGAAGTAGCACGATAAGATAACTATGAATCCATAAGAGAAGTACAACAGAGAGAAATAAATCTCGGTGTTATCAACACCAACTCAAACAAGCATAAAATAAATACAACTCAAGACAACTGAAAATAAAATAAGAAAAACTCTAGCCATCTACTCTACCCACTACTGTGTCTCCTCTAGGCTAGCAGGTAACCTCCAAGCTATCTGTAAAATTTATCAACAGATCCAGTCAGGACAGGAGCGAGCACAATACATCTCACGCAGTTCATAATATGACATGATATGTAAATATGCTATAGAGTAAGATACATAAAATGCTGGAAAACATATGAAGTAAAAGAGATGACTGTAAAGAATATCTACTATAAGTAAAGAGCTAACAATGACTAGTGATGTAGAGTACAAGATAGACATGTGAACGGCTTGATAATAAACATGAAAGTTTGCACATGACTACACTACTTTAAAATTATTCACATGATCATTTATACTCCCCCGTACCCCAATCAATACACAAGGATCCAGACAGGTTATATTATTGCACATGATATCACATGGGAGCCCATAAATGGGTGCACATGAATGTAAATATGGGAGCTCCGTGAATATGAGAGTACATGAATCATGAGAGTGCACATGAATGGTGAAAGCATAGGTGTCACGACCCGCACCCTAGAGTAAGGGCACGAGAAGTGGGTACGTCCAGCCTACGCCGCAGTGTCGGCGGTAGAACGCTGTCCTAGGTCAATCATCTAACAATATAAAGTACCTGTACAGTTTATACTCTCCGAATGGAGGTGACAAACAGAAAACAATCTCAATCACATCTAGGTAGAAGAATGAAAGATAGATAGATAGACAGTAACTCAAAGAGAACAGTAGAATAGATGAAATAAGTCCAAGTGTCTAGGATAACATAACATCAGAATGTCAACTCATAATACAACAAGTCTAAGAGTCTATATACCTCAACATCTCAAAATACAACTCAGATGTGAGACAAAATGATAATACAGAAAAGACTGTCTAGATAAACTAGTCTAGACTACTGGGGCAACATCCTCAGCTGCAGGTGGATCCTGCTGAGGGTCCACAACATAAGTATCATCTAGTCCTGCTCCATAATAGGTAGACACCAGGACCTCATCCTCATCCTCTGTACTATTTTCAACAGGTCCAGTCAGGACAGGAACGAGCACAATACATCTCACGCAGTGCATAGTATGATAGGAAATATAAAGCATGCAATAGAGTAAAATACAGGAAACGCTGAAGGAAGATACATGTAGTAAAAGAGATAACTGTAATAAAATATCTACTATAATAGAGAACTAGCAGTGACTAGTGAGTCAGAGTAAAATATAGACATATGAATGGCATAGGAGATTCATGGCTACAGCTAGAAGTGATTCATGACTACAGCTACTGGGGTAATATCCACATGACTATTTCTACTCCTCCATCCCCAATCAATACACAAGGATCCATTCAAGTTATGTTAAGATTCGTGATAAGCCCATAAATGGGAGATTCATGAGAGGCTCTGTGAACATGAGAGTACATGAGTCACAAGCGATTCGTGAATCTATGAAAGCATAGAGATACATGATGATTCGTGAAAAGCACAAACATGCTGTATCTGATGCTCCCGAGGGGGATAACATCTCATGAAAAGATCCATATAGTACCAATCCGTGATAACAATCGTGTCAGCATCAAGTAAAGTAATCTAGAGCAAGAATATAAATCCTGGCAAATATGAAACGGTCAGAGAATGTACTCGCCTGATAACTGAATGTCTGAAGAGGATATACTGTCTGAGGAGAGGTGTATAGCTCCTAATCAGAGCAATACAAGTCACAATGTATCCACAATGGTAAAAATAAAGTATACAATACATACTACATGATTCTAAGTCAATCTGGTCAAAAGTCAACTCTTGGTCAACTCTAATAGTCAAACTAGGGCACAGAAAGTCATACTAGGTCACAGAAAATCAAACTAAGTCAAATAAAGTCAAACAAGGTCAAACAAGTCAAGATTAGTCAAATCTAGGTTAAAGTCAACTCTTGGTCAATATTCTAATCAGACTAGTCAAATACTAGTCAACATGATCAATCCGGATCAAGTCTAGGTCAAACTTAGACCAACTAAGATTTTGGTCAAACAAAGACTAGTCAGTAAGGTAATTAGGTCAAACAAAGACTAGTCAATAAGGAAATTAGGTCAAACATGGTCAGACTAATTAAACTAGTCATTTTTAGGTCAATTAGGTCATGGTTGACCTATAGTTGACTTTGGTCAACAATGGTCAACATTTGGGTCAACCTAGGTCTAGTAGGCCTAATGGTCTATCCTAACTCATTGGCCATAGGCCATAGGCTAGTAACTAGATTCCATAGGCTAATACCATATAGGTATCTACCTTATACAATATATATATATGACTTACACACACACACATATATATATATATATATATATATATATATATATATATATATATATATATATATATATATATGTATATATATATATATATATATATATATATATATATATATATATATATATACCTAAGTAGTATATTGTATATATATATATATATATATATATATATATATATATATATATATATATATATATATATATATATATATATATAATATTATATATATATATATATATATATATATATATATATATATATATATATATATATATATATATTATATATATATATATATATATATACAATATACTACTTAGGCCTATAGGCTATGTGTCATAGGTTCCATATAAACCTATATCTAGAAAGTCATACACACACATATATATATATATATATATATATATATATATATATAAATATATATATATATATATATATATATATATATATATATATACATCTATATATATAGATATACATAATTCTATCTACTACTCATATATATATCAATATATGTATACCCTATATATAATACAATCACACTCACATATATATATAATGACACTATGTATAATCTAATACAATATATATATCAATATATGCATATATATATATATATATATATATATATATATATATATATATATATATATATATATATATATATATATATATATATATATATATATGTGAGCCCTTGACCCGAAATCCTCATTTTTATTATTATTTATTTTATTTTAGTATTCTTTCAAAACATTAATTAGTACACATATGTGATGAGATACTCAAGTACATGTGTAATAGATACAAATGTTATTACTTATTTGTAAATAGCATAGAAGAGCACGGGGGGGCCTTTCCCTGATATTGTTAAATAGGAGGACTGGAATGTAAAATTCCAGGATTTAAATTTAAAACGGCCAGGACAGAATCAAATCCTTTGAGCAAAGGATTCGACTCCTTCCTATCCTGCTCTGGATAGGAGAGGGGATTTCGTCCTTATCTCTTCGACCACACCCTAAACCCTAGTATAAGAAGAGGAATCACCCAGGGCCTGTGGCCGAACCCTATTTGCTCTGCCACTGAAATCCCCTGTCCAGCATCGAAGGAACTCTTCAAAGCTTTGAGCAAAGCCAGCCTACGACAGGTAACCCTCACCCCTGTGAATTGTTTACATGAGAACCAATCTACCTTAGCCATAAGTATGACTGTAATTTAAGGAATCGAGGAAGAGAACCTAGGTGTTCGACCCAATGCCCAAACCAGGTACTCGGGAGAAGTACATATGAACCAAGCAGGAGATGTGAACGACACGTTGTGCCCTGCAATCTGGTGTTTTGTATAAGCATATAGGAGTCTAGCCTTGCCTGGACCTTAAGGGTGACCTTCACCCCTGTGAACAGATTGGGGAGTTGGGACTTTATGCATTAACCTGTGTGGATAACACTTTAGACCTTAGCATACTGCCCATGGGATTTCCAATTCCTGTGTATACATGTACGTGTGTATATCTTGTTTCAGTCTTGCACCATGAATTTAGTTGTGGCACTTCAACCCAAATCCTGTCCATGATTCCTTAATGTACACTAAGCACAATCCAATTTCTTATCCTTTTACTAATATCCTACAGTCTCATTGCATCATAGATTATTCAAGCCTATGGCAAAACCATAGAGTGCAGGACAGTAGGTAGCATGATAGATTAGCCATCCTGACCATGAATTGGGGTGTACGGACCTCATGATGAAATCACCTATATTAGTTCATCCTTCTTTATGTTGCGGTCCACATGTGTGGCTTGGTATCAGTCGAACTATCTTGGAGTGAAGTTGATAACATGCTTAGGGGGGTCTCCCAATTATGATATACATATAATTACTGTCTTGATCTCCTTGATGTTCTGACCTGATGACTGTAAGCAATCCAGGTTAACCTGACCTTGATTGCAGGACAGAAATCTCATAACATTGGTGACCTTCCACATAAAGAAATTGAGTTATATTGGTATCTATTGACTGTTTTGGGTTAACCATGAATACATGTTTATGGAAAACCAAACTGTATAATTGCTCCACATATTTCATTGGTTAATAGTTGTCTGGATACAAGTCATGTACTATACCTGTTTTCCTCTTTCAAATTACTGAGTACCAGTAGATGATTCAAAGGTATATGGTAATCTGGAACCCATATAACTTGGTGAGTGTCCTGCAGAAAATCAAGTGATGTGTGCCTTGTTGCATCTTTCAAAATAGGAAGGGGTTGACTGTGGACTGTTCAGACCATACTATTTAGGCCAGCTCTTTAAGAGTGCCAATATGGGACACCCTTTGGTGATATGGTAATTGTATACTCTGATACTCTGAAGTATCAGATAGGCCAAAGTGTTGCACTGTTGTACAGGTTGTGAGGGTATCAGGTTCTGAAGATTTGTAAACTAACACTAGAATAACTGTCTGGGCATCACCTCTCCAAGTCCTGGATAGTCTTTGCAAGCAATGGTTCCATTTAATCCTTGTAATCACCTACCAAATCTTTTACCTGGCTATACACTGCTTACACCACCTTATTATCATGGGAAATCAACCATCTTCCAGGTTGCACTAGTTAGAGAGGTTACTGCCCAGTCCCATTTTAAGGACTTTCTGTTACAACTTCACGTTGTACAGGCTATTGCAATGTTTTGCTTGCACTGATTGATAGTGTTCCAGTATAATGGAGTACCAGAGATTACATCTCCTGTACAACACTGTCAACCCCATGATGAATCAGATATCCCCATTGGTTGTCCTGTGTTTTGCAAGGATGTATCAGGTGTTCTTATTGGTTGTCCTGTGTTCAACCCGCATTACACTTGGACATCCTGCACCCAAGTATATCACTGCTACCTGAAATTGCCTGCATCTTTACTGCACACAATCCTCATACTTGCAAAGAATAGTTCCTTTAATGCCCTGCTCATAGCCCTTCAATTGGACTGCATAGGTAAAGTATAAAATCTGTCCTTGGAAATTTCTGCACACATTGCATATAACCTTCACTGCATAGGGTTTTGTCCTGACCAATTTCATGGGGATGCAGTCCCAAATTCTCCTGATTAGTTATTAAGATGGGAGCAGTCACCCTTGACCAACACTGTCAATAACAGTTGGGTTAAACCTGTATGATGACAGGTTGAGTTGCCTGATATACAATGTAGATAGAAGGACCTAGAGGACAGGAAATTCATTCATGTGAGGCACCTGAAACAACAGTTAGTTGCACACACTAGTGTTAGCACCAGTAGCATCAATGGAAGGTAGGATAGTGTGCCAACCATCTCCAGTTCAGCCCAAGGTTATAGCAGCAGTCCTAAATAGGTGATCAACCCATGTTTCACTAGCTCGAACTTTTGAATATTGTTAGCATCTCATTAGATACACTGTCCACAATGGTGACCAGCCTGCCAAGGAACCCATTAGTACAGGAAACCAAGATTGAAGGGTAGTACCTTAACAACCTAACCAGCCAACAAAATAGATTTATTTGTACTCTTAAAGTTTGTGTTGATTATATTTAAATGCATAACAGGTTACTTGGACTCCAACCCTTTACTTGCTCAATACTCACAGCTCGGGACGACAGGCAAGTGCATATGCTGATTGTTACCGTCTTTGATAGTTTCTTTACATGTCTCACATATGTCTTGCTGCTTGTTGACACGATAGTCACACGATAACTAGTTTCATAGAATTATAGTACAATTGACTGTCCTTTACATATATTTCTCACTGCATGTAATTCCATGAGTACTAGCTGGGCGGGAAAATATCTTAGTAGACGTGTGGACTACCCATTCTATCCCCATGATGTCTATTCGTGAACAATAGCATCTGCACACGACACGTGTAGATGCCGGATTTACCCCTTAGCCGTTCACACGTCGAACATGATATTTCAACTCACGTAGATAGTTTTATTTCAGTCATTCCTTATTGCTTTGTCACTTGCCATGTCACCATGATCTACATGTTCGTTTTCTAGTAGATATTTCTTATTGATAGAGTTTACTTGTATTTTCTCCTATACCATGACGCTAGTTAGTTTCTAGTTTCATTCTCATATGTTGCATGCATGTTTTTGACTCTGTTGGAGCTCGGCTAGTGGTCGTATGTGTACTTGTTCCAATCCTGACTGGATAACCAACATTTTAGGTGATGAGTTAGAGGAGTTCTGTTCCACTTACTACGAGCAAACCGTGGATCCTGAACTGAGCATGCAGAAGGACTTGGATGCGGGGCTACCCTCCGCAGGAGATTATTAGCTAGACAGCACTTTATAGAGCATAGGTCGCTCGCAGAAACTCTTTTATTGTATTTCTTTTTTTTATGGATTATGAGAGTTGAGTAGTGGATTCCTTATAGTACATTTTGATTATATGGAGATCATTCCTTTTATCATTTTTGGTCTCTACTTTTCAGTTATCAGTTTGTATCATTCACTTAGATATTGTGTTTATAATTTCCTGTTGAGATTAATATGTAAACTTGATCTTTGTGGAAATCTATAAATTGCGTGGTTGTATTTGATAATTGTGGAGATGACTAGACAGCGTTCTACCGCCGACACTGCGGCGTAGGCTGAACGTACCCACGTCTCATGCCCAAATATTGGGTGCGGGTCGTGACAATATATATATATATATATATATATATATATATATATATATATATATATATATATATATATATATATACACAAACATATATATGATTCATATATATAGATAGGGAAGTGAGATAGAGTGAGAGAGAGTTAATAGAGAACAGTGAGAGAGAGAGGGAGAGACTGAACACACTGTCACAGGGGGGGTTTCAGGTTTCTGAAAATCAGAAACACACACACACCCCACACACACAGTACACATACATACATATATATGTATATATATACATAACTACATATATACATATATATATCCTCAAATTCCTCCTACACACACACATATATATATACTGCGTATATATACACTGAAAACACACCAATACATGTATAAATCATAACAAAAATAGTTTTGAAATTCAATTTTGAAAACTGGGAATATATCCCAAATCTGGAAATAAGTCACTGTGCATAGGAAACATGGTAACCCATGTACACACACCAACACGAGCTAAGACTCGAACCCAAGGGTTGGTAATCGAGCCCCCACATGTGTACGTGTCGTGTGTGTCCATGGGAGTGCACCACGACACGACACGGCGTGTCCAAGTGTTCATAAACCCAATCGGGTAAACACAGACACTGTGCAGTGTCACAGCATCGTGCACGTGTTCGCGTGTGTGCAGGACACGACACACACATCCACGTGTCTCGTGGTCATGCACACGTGTAGCCCGCATATAGGGCTACACGATCGATACACTGTTACGTGTCTACGTGTCCTACAGTGTCGACACGAGACCCGTATCAGTCGAGTTTTCTCGACTGATACACGTGGTTTACACTGCGTCGTGCAGAGATGCACACGCCTCATGGACACGACACGAGCCACGTGGGGCCTCGTGGCCATGCCCACGTGTAGCCCACGTGTTGGGCTACACACTCGTGTCACCACGAGGTGTCCACGACTCGTGTCCACGCGACACGAAGGCCGTGTCCGTGAAGAAAATATGCGCGTGCACTGTCAGTGTGTGTCCAGTACGAGTGAGATTTCTCACTCGACACGATACGAGAAGTTGTGAGATTTTGGGGGCATGTTCGCAGACATTGCCCCCTCGTGTCCACCAATTTTGGCGTGTCCACGTGCTCTGTGCAGTGAGCACGAAGGGTGTGGTAGCAGGGCATGCATGCGTGTGCTCGTACAGTGGGTTCGTGTCCATTTTGGACACGGACACAGCACGAAAACGTGCTCAGTCCACTTGGGTTGTAACCTACAAGTCTAGGGCTACACAAAAATGTAATTTGTTTTGGAAAAACACAAAAACCAATCCTTTGTGGCATTTCATCAAATAAGGGTTTACAAGCACAGATACGTGTCCGATACGGACACCAAACCAATCCTAAATTTCACCAAACTTAGCCTACAGTTGGGGTATACCTATATGCATGCATTTATGAAGAAAAATCAGGGTATTAACTAGGTTTATGGGTATTTACCTATTTGAGTGAAAACTCAAGAAAACACCAAGTATGGGGGGTATCCTCTTCTCTTGGTGATGCCCAAAGCTCCACAAATCCTTGATAGCAGGTCCTAACTAGTATCCTCTAGTGTAGGGGAGTCCAATGCAAGAAACTAGAGGTGATTTGGATCAAAAATGATCAAGTTGTGTAGGTTTGAAGGAATGGAATTTTTCTAGGATTTAATTCATGTAAAAATGGTCATGAATGAATACAATGGGTTAATATATGATGGTGGCTGCTAGGGGGGTGTCTTGGCCGGCCATGGCAAGGGGTGGGGTGTCCTTGCCCTTTCCTTCATGGTTAAGGCAAGACTTTTGTGTAAAGGTTGAGATATTTTGAATAGTTTAAGCAAAATATCAATAAAGGCAATCTAGATATTTTCTATACTTTAACCAAATGCAAATATCTATCCCCTTTGCATTCTAGGTTAGTAACTAATCTCTAGATTAGGCTAAACTTGGTTAGGGGCTCTCATGACACTAATCAATAATTAAATAATAATAAAAACACATAAATCCAAATAATTTCTGATAAATTCTAGAAAATTACCAAAATACCCTTTAGGCTAAAAAGCCCTAATTTGATGTTCTAAACCTATGGCTAGGCTCACATGATCATGGTTGGTCTCTAGGTTATGAAATCTCTAGGGTTTACACTAGGGTTTTAATAGTAAGTCACAAAGTCATAAGTCATGACTTAGAAAATGGCTTTAACTAACTAAAAATCACCAAAAATCATATCATGACTATAATACCATTAATAAATAATAAAAATAATAATTTTTCAAAAATACCCCAATTTCAGAAAACTGGATGTTACAATAGGAATACATGATGAAAGTAAAACACAAATGACATGATTTATCCGATGCTTCCGAGGGGGATAACATCTCATGAAGGGATCTATATAGTACCAATCCGTGTTAACAACGTGACAGCATCAAGTAAAGTAATCTAGAGCGTAAATGTAAATCCTATCAAGTATGAAACGGTCAGAGAATGTACTCGTCTGATACCCTGAACAACTGATATGAAAAGATGGCCAATTGGAGTCACATAGTCCTAGTTGGAGCAACACATGTTATAAAGAGTTCAATTTATATGGTAATTGAAATTATAATGTAATCTACATGAGTCTAAGTCAATCTAGGTCAAAATCATCTCTTGGTTAACTCTAGTCAACTATAAAGTCAAAATAGGTCAACTCTAGTCAACTGTGGTCAAACTAGCTAGAGTTGGGTCAACAATGGTCAACTAGTCTAGGTTAGTCAATTCTAGGTCTAAACAAACTAAGTCTATGCAAATCAAGTATCCAAGATAGCTACTAACTCATAGCCCAAGTCACTTGCTAAACCAAGCACAAAACTAAACCATAAGCTAACAAGGCACACAAACTTAGTCATATAATGTTTATATATTATTCACATTCACATATTCATATACATAGATATATATAGGAAAACTATATATATATATATATATATATATATATATATATATATATAAGGAGAGGTAAAAAAGTAAGTGAGTGTGTGTGTGTGTGTGTGTTTGGCATGTGTGTGAAAGGATATGTGTTAATGTTCTCATATTTAGTGATAGGTAGGTGTATGTGACATGGAATACATGGCGTCAAAGGGTGTATGAATGCACGTGTGTAAAATGTTATAGGTTAACTTAGTTTATAGAAATGCATACATACATATTACATTGCATACATGCATACATACATATCATGTATACATACATACATTGCATACATGCCTACATACATATCATATATGCATACTTGCATTCATTCATGCACCTATACATACATACATAGATGCATACATACATATTTGAATACATTATATACTTGTATACATTATATTCATATATGCATACTCTACATTATATTATATTCATTCCTGCATACATGCATACATATAATATATTGATACAAACTCATATATTTAACTCAAAATATATCTGAATACATACATTACATTACCTTAACACACACACACACACACACACACACACACACACACACATATATATATATATATATATATATATATGTATATATATATATATATATATATATATATATATCATTCGTTCATATCCCATATGCATGCATACTTCAGTTCAGGCATTATATCCATTCACATATCATTAAGTTGCATACATGTACTTATTTTTATTACATATATGTCATTCATGCATATTACATACTTATATGCATCTATACAGTATATATATTGTATAAAATATGTAAAAATAGAAGAGGAAAAAAAGGAAAAAAAAATGAAATGGAAAGGGAATGGAAGGAAAAATGTAAGAAAAAGAAAAACAGTGGACATATACATGCTTGCATCATATATTCTACATTACCATACATGCTATCATTATATATTGCATTACATTATGTATACATTATGCATTCATATCTATCATTACATGTATACCTTGCATTCATATCTAGCATTTATTATATACTTTCATGCATACATTGTATATTATTCTTTCATTCATGCATTTAATTATGCATTGCTTACATACATTACATTGATTGCATTCCTACATGCTTGTATTCAACCATATATATACATTAATGTAAAGAGGATACATATCATATATATATCATTTCATTCATCTAACATATCATGCATTACATACTCTACATTCATTTAATATCCATACTACATAGGCTCATAGGTTACATAAAATACCTATGTCGTATAGTCACTCTTCTACTTAAAATCAATACTGTACCAATTAGACATTCACTAAATTCTAGAATTAAAGTATGTCATAGCGCTTCGTGTTAGCTTTCCGAAACTTCAAACGGATCGCATTTTCGTGTCCGGAAGCTCCCGAAATCGCAAAAACATCGAAACGCGTTTGTCTTTCGGACAGCTGACACTCAAATAGTTTTACAGAATGTTCCAGAACAATTTTGGCTTATTAAAATATATATTTGGAAAGCTAACTTCGATACGGTTCTTTAAAAAAAATGGAAGATTAATCAGAGTTCTAAGCTAAAAGTTATGATATTTCTAAGTTGCATTGGTTAATAAAAATGTGGATGAATATTATGACAAATTTGAGTTGTTTTGGACAAAAGAAACACATGTAGGCCAAGATACTTGGATACCAACATAGGTATCCAAATGATACTCATTCTAACCATCCTAACTAAGATCAATCCACTCTCTAACCATTCTAAAACTGAATTTAAATATCTATTTAAACTATTATTATACATACATACACATGGGGTGTCCTAATTTGGGATCTATCAAGTAGGACACAAGACACATATCTAAAATCCTCAACTGAGCTCCAAATGACCTCAAATTTGAATCTAAATGGGGTAGATGCATGGGGGTGGATCCTATGGATTCAAAACTAACTAATATGCATAAAAAATCAATTTAGAGGGTTGGTTTTACCTATTGGGAGTGGAATCCCAATGATACTCCCAAGGACACGGCTTCGACACAAAAATCTTCCAAAAAGGACACTCCTCCTTGCACTTTTCTCCAAATCTTTGCTAGCACCCTTCCTTGGTAGTATGAGAAGGTTGGATGGAAGTTTTGGTGGAGGGATGTAAGGATTTGGAGATCAAATCAAAGAGGAAAGCTCTCTAATTTAGGGAAGAACACTTTGTGAAGGAAAAAAGGCAAGATGGAATGAAATGAAAGGAAGGGAGGCTAACCTAGCTATAGTGGCTACCATTAAATCCTATTTGGACCTTGAAAAAAAGCCCAATAAGACCTCAACTAGTCCTCTTGGTTAATTTTAAGTTAGGTTCAAGTTTGGGATCAAAATGGTTAAATTTAAGCCTCTAACTTAACCAATATAACAAGTGGAATTAGTCTAAACTCACTAACTTAATTAGTAGGGTTTGTGGGCCATAACTAACTAATCTTGGGATCCCGTCTACAGTCTAAGCTATCCCGGTCACTAACACAAGTCGGAACGAAACGAAACTCAAACCCGACTAAACAAATCCCGTAAAATTAATATTAAAATATAAAAATTTCCAAAATATTAAAATATAAAAATGACCAAAATCACAATACATCAATTTAAATATTATTAAAATAATCTAAAATTTACCAATTAATCAAAATCCTAAATAATTCAAAAGTCACAAAATGACCAAAATATCCTTAGCCTAAAAAGTTATAAATAGTCATTCTAATCACATGGTTAGGTCCCCATGGTCATGGTTAGTCTCTAGGCTCAACAGTTCTAGGGTTCACTAGCTAACACATCAAAATTATAATTCACCAATTTTAAATAGTATTAAATTAATTAAAAATTCTTGTAAATCATAAATCCTATTATTAAATAATAAACTTTTACAAAAGTTTAAAATTATCCTTATTTTAGAAAAGTGGGTGTTACAAGTCTATCCTCCTTAGAAAATTTTATCTTCGAAATTAAGATGGTCGTACTTCTTCTAGAGTCTCGTCCCCAACAATCAAAGTCTCGGAACTTACCTAAATCATACAATTTAAAAGAATGGCATACAGAGTCATAGCATACGATGGCAGTTGAAAGTCTCATCTAGGTATACTAGTCATGCTAAACCAAAACGGTCATAGGGTATCAAAATATACAAGTAATCTGGGGTGCTAAACTGGAAAAGTTACAGAAACAACAAATCATCAAGGCTGTAAGGCAGTCTACCATCCTTTATGAAAACTGATAATTATCAAAAATAAAATAAAGATAAATAGTAATTATCTATAAAGGGGTACTATTCAAAGAAAAATCAAAATCAAAAGTTTAAAGAACGAAAGTCAATAGCGTTGAAATCCAATCACAATACATATTAAGAAAATTTAGTCTCGATACGATCTAAGTTGATCACTTCTGGGTAATCAAGATTTGGGCAATATGGAGGACAAGGTCATCGAAGTCTGAGCACGAGCATACAAGGATGGAGATTCAGGTCACAATTAAATTTAATTCAATTGAGTACGATCCAAGATATTAATATGATAAGAAAAGATGAACAAAGTCGATTGGTCGTGATTAAGGGAGCTAGGATTCAATGATATTGAAAACCTTTAAAGGGTGATTCAAAGATATGGAATAAGTCAAATTTCTCCTTTTAAAGGGAAAACAAGAGAAAAGATTTCATAGGAAAGTCAAGTTAACCATCTCTCTCTGATACTATCAAGTTTATCATTTGCCAATCATATTTTTTATCTCACAAGTCCCAATATAAAAATTAACCTTTATATGACTACCATCAAAATTATATCCTTCCGTCATAAAGATTTGACCTTGCCATGATCACCATAGGCTAAATTTCTAAGTTCCGAAACATTATTCATGAAGCATACCCTTCTTACTAGGAATCAAAACTGACCACTTAATCATCATAAATCTAAATTCTTCCACCTTGTCCTAAATTGGATCCGAAGCCTCTAAATCAAGTTTTATGTAATCCTTGAACTTATTCAATTTACTCTCCTTGTATTATTTAAATCTAAACTCACTAGGCCATACAAAACTTATTCTTCATTATAAATTCAACCTTCATATTTCCTTCAACGTATACCTTCAATATTATTCTCCTAAAATTTAAAATTTTCAAAAAAATTCTATATTTTATATAACTCAAAATCCTTGCGTTCTTTCTGTTTCTAGCCATTTCTTACAATATCTTATTCAATTTTGTAGCATCATTGCATATAGTTAAAATCTCTTCTCTATTACTAAATTCCTAAATTTAACATCATAGCCTTAAAGTGTAACAACTCAAGAATCAATAACCAAAATTTATCCAAGTTCTCGAAACTAAGTTGACCTCGAATATCCTCATCAGTTATGAAATACATCTATGAATTATTCATACCCAAAAAATTTCTCTAAGTATGATTGTTCCTAAATTGATAATATAACTCTCTTGATTTCATCCTCAAATTCAGTCGCATCTCTATCCCAAACCTATATCAAGGTCCATCATATTATACCCCTAGCAAGATTATCACAAGTAAAAAATTAAGTCTTTTTCGAGTTAGATGATTTACGTTACTTCTTCGACCTTTCGAAGGTGAAAAGATATGGAGATTCAAGGGTTTCAAAGTATAGCTGACAGAATTAGATACGAGACAGGTGATTGATGTAATCAGGACAGTTTTATTTTATTTTTAAAAAAATGGTAATACAAAAAATAATGGCAAGAAAAAAATAATGATAAAATCTTTCTTCATCAACTGTTAAAAAGAAATGAACCCATTTAAGATAAAATTTGATACCATACACGTCTTCCTGAAATCATGTTGTCAGAATTTTGCCACGCTAGTAAGCTTAGCTGCAATAAACAATAGAGTCCATAACGAAGGTATATACCCTATAGTCATGTTATATAGAATTCTTACCACGCCATCCGGTATGGCTGCAAGAAAAATCTAGATTTTATAACTAGGGTAAGTATATCTAAATCAGGCTCTACGTCCTTGTCATACTAGCAAATATGACTGCGATAAATTCTAAACTCCATAAATAAAGTAGACTTTTACCTTTCTCACTGTCCTTATCAAGTATGTTATCAGGTTATACCTTAATTCCAAAAAAATGTATATATATATAAATACAAACTCAAATTCAACAACTAACATCAAGATTCAAAATTCAACAATAATCCATCAAAAATCAAATTCAATAACAGGAAGTAATGGTGAATCAAATCAAGGAAAAAAGAGATTTTAAATCGAAGTTAAAATAAGATTCTCAAGGGTCGTCCCAGAAATCTCTCAAGAAATTCTAACAGTGATTGAGTATCCTCTCATTCTAACGCCTATTCCTTATCTCTAATCGCAGGTGTGCAGCAGCGTTGTACTACCACGACTTCGCATAAATACGAATTTTGACCTGTATGGGCCACCACTAAAAATGTGTCACGACCCGCACCCAGTGTAGGGCACGAGAAGTGGGTATGTCCAGCCTACGCCACAGTGTCGGCGGTAGAACACTGTTCTAGGTCACAGTTAAAAATAAATACAATATGTTATACTCTCCGTACGGAGGACAATCACAGCAGGATATAACTCAATCACCAAAACTAGAAGTAGCACGATAAGATAACTATGAATCCACAAGAGAAGTACAACAGAGAGAAATAAATCTCGGTGTTATCAACCCCAACTCAAACAAGCATAAAATAAATACAACTCAAGACAACTGAAAATAAAATAAGAAAAACTCTAGCCATCTACTCCAACCACTACTGTGTCTCCTCTAGGCTAGCGGGTAACCTCCAAGCTATCTGTAAAATTTATCAACAGGTCCAGTCAGGATGGGAGCGAGCACAATACATCTCACGCAGTTCATAATATGACATGATATGTAAATATGCTATAGAGTAAGATACATAAAATGCTGGAAAACATATAAAGTAAAAGAGATGACTGTAAAGAATATCTACTATAAGTAAAGAGCTAACAGTGACTAGTGATGTAGAGTACAAGATAGACATATGAACGACTTGATAATAAATATAAAAGTTTGTACATTACTACACTACTTTGGAATTGTTCACTTGACCATTTATACTCCCCCACCCCAATCAATACACAAGGATACAGACAAGTTATGTTATTGCACATGATATCACATGGGAGCCCATAAATAGGTGCATATGAATGTAAATATGGGGGCTCCGTGAACATGAGAGTACATGAATCACGAGAGTGTACATGAATGATGAAAGCACAGAAATACATGATGAAAGTGAAACGCACATGACATGATGTATCCGATGCTCCCGAGGGAGATAACATCTCATGAAGGGATCCATATAGTACCAATCCGTGTTAACAACGTGACAACATCAAGTAAAGTAATCTAGAACGTAAATGTAAATCCTATCAAGTATGAAACGGTCAGAGAATGTACTCGTCTGATACCCTGAACAACTGATATAAAAAGATGGACAACTGGAGTCACAGAGTCCTAGTTAGAGCAATACATGTTATAAAGAGTTCAATTTATATGGTAATTGAAATTATAATGCAATCTACATGAGTCTAAGTCAATCTAGGTCAAAGTCAACACTTGGTCAACTCTGGTCAACTATAAAGTCAAACTAGGTCAACTCTAGTCAACTGTGGTCAAACTAGCTAGGGTTGGGTCAACAATGGTCAACTAGTCTAGTTTAGTCAATTCTAGGTCTAAACAAACTAAGTCTATGCAAACCAAGTATCCAAGATAGCTAACAACTCATAGCCTAAGTCACTTGCTAAACCAAGCACAAAACTAAACCATAAGCTAACAAGGCACATAAACTTAGTCATATAATATTTATATATTATTCACATTCATATATTCATATACATAGATATATAGGAAAGCTATATATATAGACACACACACACACACATATATATATATATATATATATATATATATATATATATATATATATATATATATATATATAAGGAGAGGTAAAAGAGTAAGTGAGTGTGTGTGTGTGTGTGTGTGTGTGTGTATGTTTGGCATGTGTGTGAAAGGATGTGTTAATGTTCTCAGATTTAGTGATAGGTAGGTGTATGTGACATGGGATACATGGTGTCAAAGGGTGTATGAATGTATGTGTGTAAAAGGTTATAGGTTAACTCAGTTTATAGAAATACATACATACATACTTATATTGCATACATGCATCATGTATACATACATACATTGCATACATGCCTACATACATATCATATATGCATACTTGCATTCATTCATGCACCTATACATACATACATAGATGCATACATACATATTTGAATACATTATATACTTGCATATATTATATTCATATATGCATACTCTATATTATATTACATTCATTCCTGCATACATGCATACATATAATATATGCATACAAACTCATATGTTTAACTCAAAATATATGTGAATACATATATTACATTACCTTAACACATATATATGTATATCATTCATTCATATCCCATATACATGCATACTTCAGTTCAGACATTATATCTATTTACATATCATTAAGTTGCATACATATACTTATTTTTATTACATACATGTCATTCATGCATATTATATACTTACATGTATCTATACATTATATACATTGTATACAATTTGTAAAAATAGAAGAGGGGAAAAAGGGGAAAAAATTGAAATAGAAAGGAAAGAGAAGGAAAAATGTAAGAAAAAGAACAAACAGTGGACATATACAAGCTTGCATCATATATTCTACATTACCATACATGCTATCATTATATATTACATTACATTATGTATACATTATGCATTCATATCTATCATTACATGTATACCTTGCATTCATATCTAGCATTTATTATATACTTTCATGCATACATTGTATATCATTCTTTCATTCATGCATTTATGTATTGCTTACATACATTACATTAATTGTATTTTTACATGCTTGCATTCAACCATATATATACATTAATGTAAAAAGGATACATATCATATATATATATTATTTCATTCATCTAACATATCATGCATTACATACTCTACATTCATTTAATATTCATACTACATAGGCTCATAGGTTACACAAAATACCTATGTCGTATAGTCACTCTTCTACTTAAAATTAATACTGTACAAATTGGACATTCACTAAATTCTAGGATTAAAGTATGTCGTAGCCTTCGTGTTACCTTTCCGAAACTTCAAACGGATCACATTTTCGTGTCCGGAAGCTCCCGGAATTGCGAAACCACCAAAACGCGTTTGTTTTTCGGACAGTATAACACCCACTTTTCTAAAATGAGGATAATTTTGAACTTTTGTAAATTTTTATTATTTATTAATAGGATTTATGATTTATGGGAATTTTTAATTAATTTAATACTATTTAAAATTGGTGAATTATAATTTTGATGTGTTAGCTAGTGAACCCTAGAACTATTGAGCTTAGAGATTAACCATGACTATAGGGACTTAACCATGTGAATAGAATGACTATTTACAACTTTTTAGGCTAAGGATATTTTGGTCATTTTGTGACTTTTGAATTATTTAGGATTTTAATTAATTGGTAAATTTTAGATTATTTTAATAATATTTAAATTGATGTATTATGATTTTGGTCATTTTTTATATTTTAATATTTTGGAAATTTTTTATATTTTTAATATTGTTTTTATTGGATTTGTTTAGTCGGGTTTGAGTTTCGTCTCGTTCCGAATTGTATTGTGACCCGGGTAGCTTAAACTCTAGATGGGACCCAATATTAAGTTAAGCATGGCCCACAAAATCCAATATTTAAGTTAGTTAATTAAACTAATTTTTATCATGTTAGAATAATTAAGTTAGAGACTCAAAACTAGATCATTTTGACCCCAAACTTGAACCTAGTTTAGACTTAACCATATGAGACTAGAGAGGGACAATTAGGACATTTTCCATTAGCCCTAATGGACTCTTTATTGCAGCCACCTTTAGGAGAGAATGATTCATTTCATTTATTACAATCTTGCCTCTTTTATTTTTCTTTTGTTCTTCCCTAATTTTAGAGAGCCTTCCCATTGATTTGATCTCCAAATCAAATCATTCCTTCACCAAACCTTCCCTCAATCATTCCCATTCTTCAAGGAAAGGGTGCTACCAAGGATTGAAAGAGAAGTGCAAGGAGGAGTGTCCACTTTGAGGGATCTTCGTATCGGAGCCGTGTCCTAAAGGATTTCATTAGGATTCCACTCCCAATAGGTAAAACCCATCATCTAAATCGATTTTCTTTGTATATAAATTAGTTTTGAATCCGTAGGATCCATCCTCATGCATGTGTCCCATTTAGATTCAAATTTGAGGCCATTTGGAGCTCTCTTGAGGATTTTAGATATGTGTCTTGTGTCCTACTTGATAGATCCCAAATTAGGACACCCCATGTGTATGTATGTATGATAATAGTTTAAATAGATATTTAAGTTCAGTTTTAGAATAGTTAGAGAGTGGATTGATCTTAGTTAGGATGGTTAGAATGAGTTTTATTTGGATACCTATGTTTGTATCCAAGTATCTTGGCCTATATGTGTTCTTTTGTCCAAAACAACTCAAATTCGTCATAATATTCATCCACGTTTTTATTAACCAAAGCAACTTAGAAATGTCATAACTTTTAGCTTAGAACTCCGATTTATCTTCCATTTTTTAAAAAAAAAACCGTATCAAAGTTAGCTTTCCAAATATATATTTTAATAAGTCAAATTTTTTCTGTAACTTTCTGTAGAATTATTTAAGTGTCAGCTGTACGAAAGACGAACGTGTTTCGGTATTTTTGCGATTTCGGGAGCTTCCGGACACGAAAATGCGATCCATTTGGAGTTTCGAAAAGCTAACACAAAGGGCTACAACATAATTTAATCCTAGAATTTAGTAGAGACACAATTGGTACAGTATTGATTTTAAGTAGAAGTGTGACTATACGATATATGCATTTTGTGTAACCTATGAGCCTATGTGGTATGGGTATTAAATGAATATAGAGTATGTAATACATGATATGTTAGATGAATGAAATGATATATAAATATAATATATATATTCTTTACATTAATGTATATATATGGTTGAATGCAAGCATGTAGGAATGCAATTAATATAATGTATGTAAGCAATGCATAAATGCATGAATGAAAGAATGATATACAATGTATGCATGAAAGTATATAATGAATGCTAGATATGAATGCAAGGTATACATGTAATGATAGATATGAATGCATAATATATAAATAATATAATATAATATATAATGATAGCATGTATGGTAATGTAGAATATATGATGCAAGCATGTATATGTCTACTGTTTTTCCTTTTTCTTACATTTTTCTTCCCTTCCCTTTCCATTTCAGTTTCCTCCCCTTTTTTTCTCTTCTATTTTTACATCTTATATACAATGTATATAAAGTATAGATGCATGTAAGTATGTAATATGCATGAATGAATGTCATATATGAATGAATGAATCAATCAAAGGTACAAGTAAAATATAATGCATTGTAATGAATGTTAACATATATAATGTATAAAAGTATGTATGTAAATGTGCATGAATGTATATATTTATGTAACTATGTAAATATGCATGATGTAACATATGCATATATATAAATATGTATGTAATATGGATATACATGTATGTATGAAGGTATGTATTTATATATATTATCTATTTTATATTATGCATTGTTGTGGTTCACATTGTCTTGTGATTGTGTGAGTGCTAGCCTAGGCTTGGTTAGGCCTAGTGAGACTTGTTAGACTTGTTTGGGCTAGGACTTGACCTAGTTGACCTAATTTGACTAGTGTGGTTGACTAGAGTTGACCAAGTGTTGACTTTAGTCTAGTTTGACCTAGACAGCATGCAGATGCATTGTACATTTTATTTATCATCTCTCGTATATATCTTGACCTGTGTTGCTCTAAATAGGACTCTGTGGCTTCAGTTTGACCTCTATACCTATCAGCTGTTCAGGTTATCATGCGAGTACATTCTCTGACCGTTTCATACTTGTCTGGATTTATATTCTTGCTCTAGATTACTGTACTTGATGCTGACACGATTGTTATCACGGATTGGTACTATATGGATCTTTTTTTGAGATGTTATCCCCTTGTATCCATTAAATACATATTGTGATGTGCGTTTCACTTATATATTGTATTTATTGAATACCCTTATCCTTGTATACTCATTGTGCATATTGTACTCTCATTATCACATGAGTCCCATGGATAGACTATTGTACAACTATTGTATAACATTGTACATCTATTGTATAACATTGTACACTATTATATAAGATAACGTAACTGGAGTGGATCCTTGTGTATTGATTGAGGAGGGGGAGTAGAATTGGTTATGTAATCAAATCCTATTGTACAACATTATATAACTATTGTATATGTCTATTGTGCACTCATGTACAATAGAGTTACCATTGCATTGTCTTAAACCGTTTACGTAACCATATTGTACTCTAAATCACATATTGCTTACAGTTCTTACTTATCATATATAGATATTTCCTATTATCAAATCTTTGCTGTTTTTTTATATACGTTCTTCTTTCAGCATTTTCTGTATCTTACTCTATTGCATGCTTTATATTTTCTAACTGGATATGAACTGCGTGAGATGTTTTGTGCTCGCTCCCGTCCTGACTGGACCTGTTGAAAATTTTACAGAGGATGATGAGGAACCCTGCACCCTTTACTTTGGAGCTTGCCTAGATGACACTCGCGACCTGGACCCCTGGGGAGGTTCAAGCAGCTGCTGAGGATGATACCTATGCTTAGTGTAGATAGTCTAGTCTGTACCTTGCTTTTATGTTAGTAGTTGTCTGGATTCAGAGTTGTATTATTGTGGAGACTGGTAGTTTATTTTATCTGACGTTTATGGAGATGTTATCTTAGACACTTAGACTTCTATCTGATTGTATCCCTGTGGATTCATTTCGTTCCATATCTATCTATCTCTTTATCGTATTCTACCTTAGATGTGATTGAGACTGTGTTGCTATGTCACCTCCATTCGGAGTGTATATATTGTACAGGTACCTTTATATTGTTAGATGTTGTTACCTAGGACAGCGTTCTACCGCCGACACTGCGGCGTAGGCTGGGCGCTGTTACGTACTCGTACCCTCACAGTGGGTGCGGGTCGTGACAGACAGCTAACACTCAAATTGTTTTACAGAAAGTTCCAGAACAATTTTGGCTTATTAAAAATATATATTTGGAAAGCTAACTTCGATAGGGTTTTTTTAAAAAAACGGAAGATTAATTAGAGTCCTAAGCTAAAAGTTATGACATTTCTAAGTTGCTTTGGTTAATAAAAATGTGGATAAATATTATGACGAATTTGAGTTGTTTTGGACAAAAGAAGCACATGTAGGCCAAGATACTTGGATACCAACATAGGTATCCAAATGAAACTCATTCTAACCATCCTAACTATGATCAATTCACTCTCTAACCATTCTAAAATTGAATTTAAATATCTATTTAAACTATTATCATACATACATACACATGAGGTGTCCTAATTTGGGATCTATCAAGTAGGACACAAGACACGTATCTAAAATCCTTAAGAGAGCTCCAAATGGCCTCAAATTTGAATCTAAATGGGGTACATGCATGGGGGTGGATCCCATGGATTCAAAACTAACTAATATGCATAGGAAATCAATTTAGAGGGTTGGTTTTACCTATTGGGAGTGGAACCCCAATGATACTCCCAAGGACACGGTTCCGACAAGAAAATCTTCCAAAAAGGACACTCCTCCTTGCACTTTGCTCTAAATCTTTGCTAGCACCCTTCCTTGGTAGTATGAGAAGGTTTGATGGAAGTTTTGGTGGAGGAATGTAAGGATTTGGAGATCAAATCAAAGAGAGAAGCTCTCTAATTTAGGAAAGAACACTTTGTGAAGGAAAAAAGGCAAGATGGAATGAAATGAAAGGAAGGGAGGCTAACCTAGCTATAGTGGCTGCCATTAAACCCTATTTGGGCCTTGGGGTAAAGTCCAATAAGGCCTCAACTAGTTCTCTTGGTTAATTTTAAGTTAGGTTCAAGTTTGGGATCAAAATAGTTAAATTTAAGCCTCTAACTTAACCAATCTAACAAGTGGGATTAGTCTAAACTCAATAACTTAATTAGTGGGGTTTGTGGGCCATAACTAACTAATCTTGAGATTCCGTCTACAGTCTAAGCTACCCGGGTCACTAACACGAGTCGGAACGAAACGAAACTCATACCCGACTAAACAAATCCCGTAAAATCAATATTAAAATATAAAAATTCCAAAATATTAAAATATAAAAAATAACCAAAATCATAATACATCAATTTAAATATTATTAAAATAATCTAAAATTCACAAATTAATCAAAATCCTAAATAATTCAAAAGTCACAAAATGACCAAAATATCCTTAGCCTAAAAAATTATAAATAGTCATTCTAATCACATGGTTAGGTCCCCATGATCATGGTTAGTCTCTAGGCTCAACAGTTCTAGGATTCACTAGCTAACACATCAAAATTATAATTCACCAATTTTAAATAGTATTAAATTAATTAAAAATTTTCATAAATCATAAATCCTATTATTAAATAATAGACTTTTACAAAAGTTCAAAATTATCCTTATTTTAGAAAAGTGGGTGTTACAAAGGATTTGAAAGATACCTGCTAACTGTGCCAACTGCATGAGCGATGTCTGGCCTCGTACACACCATAACATACATAAGCCTTCCCACAGCTGAAGCATATGGAACCCGCTCCATATCTTCCTTTTCGTCCCCGATAGATGGGACACTACTCCTCAGTGAACTTAAAGTGGGCCGCAAGGGGGCAACTCACTTTCTTCGACCCGTCTATACCGAAACGTTGAAGTACCCGGTGAATGTACTTCTTTTGGGACAGATGTAGCAGCTTGGACTCTCTCTCTCTCGGCTGATCTCCATCCCAAGAATAGTCTTCGCTGCGCCCAAATCCTTCATAGAGAAGGCCGCGCCCAGTTGGCGCTTCAACTCCGTTATTCTAGTGGCATTCCGATCCACTAATAGCATATCATCTACATAGAGCAATAAAATAATAAAATCATCATCGTCAAAATATCTCACAAATATACAGTGATCCGACGTCGTTCGTGCATAACCATGCTCCCCCATAAACGACTCGAACTTCCTGTACCACTGCCTCGGAGCCTGCTTCAGACCATACAAGCTCTTCCTCAACCGACAAACCAAATGTGACTTGTCCTTCTCACAGAATTCCTGTGGCTGCTCCATGTATAACTCCTCCTCAAGATCACCGTGGTGGAATGCCGTCTTCATGTCCATCTGCTCGACCTCCAAGTCGAAACTGGATGCCAATGCTAATACCACCCGAATAGATGACTGCTTGACGACTGGCGAAAAGATCTCATCATAATCCACGCCTTTCCGCTGACCATAGCCTTTAACTACCAGTCTCATTTTGTATCGAGGGCGAGTAGCATCATCCGTCTGCTTCACTCTAAACATCCATCGATTCTTCAAAGCCTTCTTGTCCTTTGGCAACCGCACCAGCTCATAAGTGGAATTGGCGTGTAAGGAACTCATCTCCTCCTACATATCCTCCATCCACTCTTGCGTGTGTTCGTCTTCCATAGCCTCTGCAAAACTTTCGGGCTCTCCCCCGTCAGTCAATAGCACTTACTCACCCGGTGAGTATCTCGTAGATGGTCGACGCTCTCTGTCGCTCCTTCTCAGTGGAGCCACTGGTGTCGGCTGTATACCAACAACCACCTCCTCTTCAGGGACTGCCTCCCCGGCATGCTCATCCTCCTGAGGGACACCCTGACCACCATTAGCAGGCTGATGATCAAGGTTGGGACCAACTCCATGTATTGGCTCTCCCATAATTGGATCCTCTGCGATGTCCTCTGGAAACTGCTCGAAGCGAAATGACTCTAACTCAGGCAATTCTTCAGCCTCAGAAGGCGTCTCGGAATCCTGAGTGTTGGTCATGGTCTGATCCTCGTTGAATACCATGTAGTGCCCCATCCCGCTCAGTCAATCGGAGGAATCGAAACGCCAACGGCGTTCGGACTTAGCCTTGCAACGGCTGCTCGAAGACATCGCTCGGTCGAGGCGACCGCTCGCTCAGGTGGGGTAGTTTCGGTGAACTTGCCTCATCTTAGCCTTTACATAATAAATTGCATGTTTTCAACTTGCACAAGTAGGCTTGATAATAAAAGAGACGAATTCACATAGCTAAAGGAAATAATCCCGACGGGTCGAATTGAGTTAGAATATGGAAAGGTCCAACGGCCGGCTTAGAATTGTTGCACGACGTACTTTGAAAATGACACTCGATCCTTCGTCCCGTGGCTTGGAAGAAGGAAAGTTGGTTGAGTAGGCAAAGTTATGAACGTAGCCTAAGTCATAGGCGTCGCCCGCATGAATGCTTCATAAAGCATGCACGGTCCCATCGTCCAAGGCTTGGCATAGCCTTGGCTTACGCATAAGTTAAGTTGCGTTGAGCGGCTTGTGACCTAAGTTTAGGCATCCAAGTGACTTGGTCGTTCAAGTCGAATGCGTGCACGGTACGATCCATTAAGGCAAAGCTTGACACAACCTTTGCTCGTCAAGTTGTTGCAAAGTTAAGTTAGGCAAAGTTATGCCGGTTGACCTAAGACATTACAAGTACTGTCCCGCTCTTTCGCGGTTTGTCAAAGTTAAGTAGTCCCACGATCTCAAGGCCCGTCGACTTGGGTAGGAGTGTTGCGTAGAACACGGTTAGCTTAAGGCACAATGCACGGACTTAGTATTTAAGGCACGAGCTACAGTTGGTTTCAAGTCGAGTTTAAAAAAAGGGCTATCAAATGGGCATTTCTAAGTTGAGTAAAAAGGATATGGCATCAAGGGAGAAGGCTCGCGACCGTGGGTCGTCGAGGGATCTCAAGGATACATCAAGAAAGAATGCTCGCGACCGTGGGTCGTCGAGGGATCTCAAGGATAGAAGTCTTGAACATGGTTTTTGAAAGAGAGAGTAACACTGAAAGAAGGATGACTGTGTGAGACGTCAGTTTGAGTCGAGTCTTACATGGTCATGGACAACTTGTCGACAAGGGCAAAGTTTTCTCGAGCGACAATCCTGGGACATGGGACCGACTCGGCCTGGGAGGAAACAGGGTATAGTCATGCATAAGGTTTTAGCACGGGTTAAAGCGGGGGCTTGCAACGGAGCTAGATACTTGCGTTGAAAGGTCCCCGATTTAACCAAGCTATACATCTCAGGATAGCTTGTGATGCTACTGGCCAAGTTCATATAGATGTCGGCAAATAGCGGCTATCCGCGTGTATGCCTTTGGATTGAGTCGAGTTGAATGTGTGTACAGTTAGAACACAAAGTTTGGGTCTAAGATTGGGTTTCAACATAGGCGTCGTGCTTCAGCACGAGATGTGGCATCGAGTATCAAGTGTGGACATGTGAGTTACAAAAGTTGGATTGAGTTGTTCGAGTTTAAGTCAGGAATCGCCGCAAGACAAGTTGGTTAAGTGACACTAAGTTCACAAGTCTCGATTGAGTCAGTTGATGATCAAAGTAGCAAGGGCCGCGAGACGGTGATATGGTTAAGTCTCACTGAGTTACGAGGCACAGCCTCAACAATGGTTTGTAGCACGGTCACACGGAAATGGAGTCTATCGTGTAGTTGCGTCTCTGATTTTGGGCCGTAAGGCAAACACGACTTGATGGGTTAACTTTGTTGGCACGAAAATGGTCTAGAGGCAAAGTATGAGTTAACATTGTTGTTACAAGAACGGGATGGTCTAAAAACACGAAATAGGCCAAGGCGTCAGTCCTAAAACTGATCCTAAGGCAAGAGTAGAAAGACAATACAAAAAGGGACTAAGTTGTACAAAGTAAATCAAACGTGTTGGTTTTGTATGGGTGGACAAGGAGCTCATTCCACCAGTACAGTTGAGTACTGACACCCACATAGTTTTCATGTACAGGCACAGGTAGAAGCTCGTGGCGCGGAGCTCGCTTGGATGCGTCGAGGCACGGAGTTCCTTAGCGATTCGAAGCGTGCAGCCGCATGGAATCAAGACTTATACATGACATAATGTATGGACGTCGCCTTCCGAAGCTTCCGCTGGCTCAAGCGTTGTATAGAGAGATGAGAGAGAGCAGAGTAAACTTGTAATGTGAGGAAAGTGAGCTCGAAAGACTTGTAATCTTGGCCTTGCGCCCTTTGTAATCTTTGTTTCAATATCAATAAAGAGCTTCTTTGAATAACTGGTGTTTTGCTTTAAAATTTTCGCTGCTATTATTCAATGTCTCTGTATGGGACTTCTGTGCGACGACCCCGTCGCAGCCGCTAAAATCGGCCGTTATGAAACCCGCCTTGCACGAGGGCAATCTAGGATCGTGCGGCATCACGCCTTAGCGAGGACGATCGCTCCTACTGGAGCGGGGCGTGACATACCACGTCCCTGTTTCTGTAGAACTTTCTTCCCACCGGGTCGTAGAGTCTATAGCCAAACTCATTCCGACCGTAGCCGACAAAGATGCATCGCCTCGTCTTCGGCTCAAGTTTGGACCTCTTATCCTTCGGTACATGCACGAAGGCCTTACTGCCAAACACTCGCAGGTGATTGTATGACGGCTCTTTGCCACGAAGCAAAGAGGTACCTGCCAGAGAACCGAGCAACACAACGCACGAACCAAAACACCAAAACAAACCACGCAGACATAGAGAATTTTTGACGTGGAAAACCCTTGCAGAAAAAACCACGGGACGATCGGAGTCCAACCCTGAGAAGCCTTCACTAATGAAATAAAGGAGTACACCCTCTACAAACTTCTCTCGATCCAAATCGGGATTCCCACAACACTTAGGAGCAAAAATAATGATTACAAAGCTACGAAGAACAAAGACGACGAGTAGATATTACCCGAACACGATCCTCCTTCGAAAATGGCCTTCAATCCTCCTTCTTCTCTTCCAAAGTTGTAATGACACTCTTGCTTCTTTTCTCTCTCTTGTTCTTCAATGTTGTGTTGTGATTAGGGGTAGGAATAACCATGTATAAACCCTCAAATCCGCAGCAAAATCTGGACCGTAGGATATGATCCAATGGTGATTAAACACCCTAAAAAATGCTTCATCCCCGACGACACAGAGTTCGGCCAGAACTCTGTGTTTGGCAACCAGAATAGTTCTGGAACCAAAAGGCAGAGTTCAGCCAGAACTCTGTGTAGGGGAAGAGTTCGGCCCGAACTATGCCTCTCATGTTCCAGCAGCTCCTCCAGACCGCTCCCGAGCTTCTTCGTCTCCTCCGACTGGCCTCGTCACCTCCCCGAGCATCTCTGACACACAGACGGCGCTCGTCGCACTCCGGGGTCTTCTCCACATAGGTTGGGAACCCCACCCACTCCAACAGTTCTAACATGCTTAGCTATCAGAGCAATCTAAATTCATACATCCTATTGTAATTCAACTCTCCAATATTTGTCCAAAGATAGAATAATATAAATATGTAATCCTCAATTGACTACAACCAAATGCTTACAACCTCCCTACAACCCGCCACGTGTTGGGCTTCGATTGGAGGAGGGGATAAATGGTGGGGTCAGGTGGAGCCCATGTAGGAGGGGGTGTGAGGGGTGGTGGGACCCGGTGGGACCCATGTGTAATGGTTGAGAGAGTGAGGTTGTAAGAATGTGTATGTGGTTGTAAACTTAGCATTATTGATAAAATTTTGATAATTTTCATTGAAGAAAATACCCTCTCTACAGTTGTTGTGTCTGACACGACAAAACATGACCAAGAGCACCATATATGGAGTGGTAGAAAAGAGGCCCTTTGGGGAAGAAATGCTTCACTCTTTTTTTTTATTTACAAAAATGACCTACAAAATTCTGTCCAAAATGGCCTATTTTTTTTCGTACAACCTGATACAAAAAAAAATTAAAATTAAAATTCAGAGGCGCAGCTACACCCCATGGAGACCGAGGGCTCATTTGGATTCCTAGGAATATATTTTCAATTCCTTTCCCTTGGGAAAAGAATTCAATATTCCCATACCCATGTTTGGTTAGGTTGGTAATAGGTAGTTCAAAAATTTAAAATTTTTTATTCCCATGTTTGGTTCACACTGGGATATGAATCTTAATTTATTTAGTTTTTCTTAAATACTCTTTCATTTATTCATAATGATTCACATGTTTGAGATAGAAGTTAAAAATTTGAAAATAAAGAGAGGGTATTACCGTCCAAACAAAATACTCAAACAATATTTCTAGGAAAGCAAAACTATTCCCAAGGGGGACTTGGGAATAGCTTTTTCACATCAATGGGAATATGAAGCCTGACTGTCAACTCTTGACACTTCTTTGAACCCAAAGATTTGATACAACTCTGTTGGGAACGAAGCGCGAAAACCGTTCCCCCAAACCAGAAAATCATGCGAGAGAACCGAGCAAAAGCACACAAACCAAAAACGCCAAACACAATCGCAGACACAAAGATTTTTGACGTGGAAAACCCTTGCGGAAAAAATCACGGGACGATCGGAGTCCAACCCTGAAGAACCTCCACTAATGGAATAAAGAGAATACACCATCTACAAGCTCCTCTCGATCCAACATGGATCACCACAACTCACTTGAAAGAAATTTTTTTTTGATTGCGGACTCCGAAGAACAAGATCAGATGCCGAAAAATTATTCGAAGCAATCTTTCCTTCACAATAGTCCTTAATCATCTCTCTCTCTCAAAGATTGTAAAGAACTCTTATTTATGCAACTAGCATTCATCACCCTTTTATAAGCCTTGGTAATCTTTACATGGAAGACAATATATATGAAAACTTCCAATATGCATCAATCACATATTTAATGAAAATTCAATCATAATTGGCTTGCCATAATTGGAAACCCAATTATATGGAAAGCTACGATATGAAGGGTCCAATCATAAATATTGGAAATCCAATCATATATTTTTTTACCATATATCTTCCAAAATAGAATTTATACACTCCCCGAGCTTCTTTGACACATAAATGACGCTCGTCGTTCTCCGGGGTGTTCTCCACGTAGGTCCCCACCCACTCCAACAGGAAGGAAGGAAGGAAGCAAGCAAGCTTCTACTTTTGACAAAGTAGTATAACAACAAAAATAAAATGTTCTCTTGATGATGGAGACCGTGAATGTCTATTTGACCCCTTCCTTCTATAACAAAAGTTGACAAGCTCAAATTCAACGAAAATAAATCGCAAACTGAAAACTTTTGGGTTCTAGAACGCTTCTGCATGCAAGCTACTGTGTGTGCCACACCACAGCCATGTTAGCAATCAACCGAATAAAATTCGTATTATAAACAATTTTTTTTTTTTTACTAATGTATAATATTTTCATACTTTTAAAATTTTGAATTAGTATGTAAATTTTAAGTATGTCAAATTTTAAACATATTTCGTATGAATTATTAAAAAATTTAGCAAAAAAAATGGTGGACTGTTTAATTAACCAAATTAACATGTTTAAGCACGCATAATTCCTAACCTAAATATTTTTATTTGACGAATACTTGATCCATTTTATAACGTGTTTTACTTATACTGTGCTGTTTTATACTCTACTCCCACTGTTCCGAATTTTTTTTTCATTTGCTGAATTGCATGTCCTTGAAAAGTGGAGGCAACTATGGTTGAAGGCATGAATTTGTTTTTCGTTTTCATTACAACCCACATATACCTACATAATTTTATGGTTGGAAGATTCAAATTATGTCGGTCGTCTACATCTGCACTGTTTTTCACATTGACTACAAGTACCAAAAGTTGAAGCACGAATTAATTGTTATATATTATATCGTCAATCATATGTTTCACTGTGGTTACCGAAAAAATATATAAGATCCTGGCTGAATAACAAAAAATTAGTAAATCGAGCCACAAAACTTATTATTATTTTCATTTATTTAGTAGCCGGACATCTCAAAATTAATAAATAAAACGGTCTTTGTCCGTTTAATATCCGCGTGCAGCTATTTTAATAAGTCGAAAATTTTCATCGAGAGCATAAATATTTTTTAAAATTGTAGCAAAAATATAAAGTTTAGCAAAATATCAGATGAAGCACAAAAACGTCCTTTCGAAGAGCGTTTTTCTAAAAAAAAAAGAAGCAAATGTACGTTTTCTTCTTAACTCCGTCACTCTCACTCTCACTCTCTGTTACTCAGAAGGGGAAAACGCCCTTCCGTTGGGCGTTAAATATGGGAAAACTTGGACGTTTTCCTATGACGTGGCTGGGAGAAGGGAGTCAGCTTTAGGGAGAAAGGGAGGGAGGGAGTCCGCTCGCTTGCACGTTGGGACAACTCACACCCACACACTCCAACACCCCATCTAATTCCATGCTCCCTTTCCCGGAGAGGCCGCGGTTGGAGATGAGGACCAGCTGCTCCAGAGAGGAGGCACTGGTGAAGAGCGGCGGAGGGATCGGAGTGACGGTGGTGGCGCCGACGAAGCAGCCGAAGATGGTCTTGAGGAAAGGGAGGGGGAGGAGGGAGAGGGAGAGCTCGGCGCCGGGCCTGCAGGGAGGGGTGGCCAAGTCCGGGCCGACGTGGAGCTTGGTGACGTGGAAGAACGGGTCTGGTTGCTGCTGCTGCTGCGGGAGGGTTTCGCATTGGACGAGCCACGTTGGATGTGAAAGCCATTCTCAAGGACGTTTTTCCTTAGGGAAACGTCCTACGGATAGACGTTTTCCTTTTTTTTTTTTTTTTTTTTCTTTTTTAGTTTTTTTTTACTAACATCCGTTACAACAAAATATATTTTATTTATTATTTTAAAGAAAACGTCCTTACCAAGGACGTTTTTATGCTACGTTTGAAATTATTAGAAACATTATGCTCTATATATAATTTTATAAAATTATTATGCTTTCACTGAAAATTTCCGTTAATAATTCTTAGGAGTGGCGTAGCAGGGACGATGCTCCCACATGATTAATTCTGTGAGTGTTTTTATAGGCATATATTATGATTTCCATCGCGTATTTTGTGTTGTGTAGCGCAACCCACGCACTTAAACAATCTGTTACAAACTCCTCCAACCTTCACATACGTCACCATCCTGAGACAAACAATTGACCAAGTTTTCTTTTTTTATGGGTGTGCATTCGATTTTTGATTTTAAATAGTCAAAATTGAATAAATCAAAATTCTATAAATTTACAATCGAAATCGAACCGAAATTAGTCTAAATCAAACCGAACCGAATAATCAATTCGACTTATTCGGTTGATATATTTTTTATTGTTTAATATGTTGGACCAAAGTTAGAATAATAATTATTTAAATTATATTAAAAATTATAATTTTTATACACACATTTGTTGTATTTCAATGTTGTGTCTAAAGTTGGACTAGGATTTTTTTTTTTGCCTAAACCGAATAAATTATTTTAATATTTTTAAAACTGAAATCGAAGAATTTTTTTCAAGCCGAACTGAATCTCGTATTCAGTTCGATTATGTTCGATTTTCGGTCCAAAACTGAGTAATGGTCACCCCTACTTCTTTTTAGTGGAGGGTAAAGAAGAACCATAGTTTTGAAGGGTGAACAAAAATGGACTATTACTTCTTTTGTGGTTTGGTCTCAAATAATTCAATCATAGTTACATTCTGAACAAATTTTAGGTTTATTTTAATTTAAAATTTATAAATATTGGATGCAGGACAGGAATTTTTTTATTATTTATTCTTAGGTGATAGTTAATACTTTGTATGAATAAAGAGTACTTAGAGCATCTCCAACCCTATTGTGACTTTGGAAAAAAGTTAATGCCACATAGGAATGACAAAATTTTATTCAAAAATTCTTCTCCAATGCAATTGTCAAGTCAATTGTGAAGCTTATATGACAAAAATTAAAGAAGACATTGTGAAGTTGATTGTCTTGTTCTAGACAATGCACTTGACAATGTCTTCTCTTCCATGTCATCAATTATGAATAAAATATATTAGAAAAAAGAAAGAAGATGAGTAGTTGTCTTAAAAGTTGTCTTGGAAGTTGGAAAAAATACTTTTTAATGTCTTCTCACTATTTTTGCATTGGAGAGAGTTTTTTCTCATTGTCTTTTGAGATATAATTTTGCCACATAAACAAGATATTGTCTTGTGGTTTATGTCACATAGGAGCCATCTAAAACTCACAACACTTAAATAAGACAATAGGGTTGGAGATGCTCTTAGGCTTGACTCTCAAATTCATGCGTATTATTTTGTCACCAATTTAATTAAGTTCCCTTTAGGCCCCAAAGCACAACCTTTTTTGGCGCAGAAGTTGAGCTTTGTGGCACTCATACGATACACTTTATACTTCCTACGTGTTCTTCCACTTCAGATACACACAAGGAACAACATTGCAGGTAGGTAATTATTTTCAAAAATAATATTTTGTCGGTAATTTGTAATCGCATACGTGATCGTTGTCCGACATGATAGTCAATCGTTGGTCCTCTTGCTATTGTCGGACTTCATCCGAACTAGAAGACCAATAGCCGGCCGCCATATCGACCGACAGTCACATCCGTGGTGACAAACCACGGATAACATAACAGTGTCCAATTATTTTGGTTGTTATAGACAAGTGGTTGTTTGAAATCAAGATTTATTGGCTGTATTATGACTCACGAGTTGTGGGTTTGTTTACATTCACGATCCCGAGGATAATTGATACTAGTCCGGAGCTACATGTTTGTTTACATATATAATCCCTGGCTGTTCACTTCATAACTGTTAATGCGCTCTCTCACCTATATGGCCTCGTTTGGTTCGCGGAATCTCCTGGTTGGAAAAGGAAAGTGATTACTTTCCTATGTTTGGGTGTCCAAGGAATTGAGGAGGAAAGGAAAGTGATTCCCAATGGAAGGGAAATTAGGGGGGAAAGTGATTCCATCCATCCAAGGAAGGAATCACTTTCCCACATTGAAGTATTCACTTTCCTTTCCAAATTCCTTGGCATTGCCAAACATCGGAAAGGAAAATCAATAGGAATTAAAGTTTCCCAAAGGAAAGGAAATGACAAGGAATTGATTTCCTTTCCCTTCCATTCAGCGAACCAAACGAGGCCTATAGGTAGATAACCTACACACAAACTTAAACTGACATGGACTGGAGTGGATTAAAATAGGCTTATATATAGACGAATTTATATAAAAATATCAAAAAAAATTATACATGAAAATTTTTTTTGGGGGTGGACTGGTGCCCACCCCAGCCCTCAACTTAGGTTCGCCACTGCAAGTACTAGTTGGTATCAGAAGAAAATACAACCTTCAACAAAGTTTTCTCGCGTAGTATTGAAAGATCTCTAAGTAAATATCTCAATATATAGCTATGATTTGGATTGAGGTATGCACATTGTTGGATAGAATTCCTAACGTAAGCAAATCAGAAGATTAAAACTAAGAACAAGAATTGAAAAGTATGGATTCGCGACACATTACAACGCTGTCCTTAGAATAGAATTTTGCCCCCACGAACAATGCAGCTAGTTCCAAGCGATCTATTCCCGAGATACCACGAATTCCTTCGATCCACAACATTGTGCACCCGGTAGTGAATTCCATGAACGATCTCAGCCTTTGTCCGGAGAAGGAATTGGATGGAGGGGGAGTTGAACGAAGGAGAAAGATTCTTGTTGCGTTTCTCTTATGTGCGAACAGCCTTTCGAACGAGAGAGAGAGAGAGAGAGAGAGAGAGAGAGAATACTTTTTTTTTTCTGTATCAAAACAGATAAACGGTTTTGTTTTCAAAATAAACATCTCTCTGGACTACTGTTCGTGTCCAGAATAATCTCCCGCGATCCACAAATTCTGTAACTGGATTACGTGATAACAGGTCTACGGAAGACTAGGCAACCGAACCAAATGATTCAAAAATTAAATTAAATAAAATTAAAAAGGAATTAAAAAAAAATCTTTATACCCCTGGTCCGGTTCGCAGCGCACAAGCGAGCTAAGTGCTAAGTGCGCGACAAATAAACGCGTATTAAATCGCACACCCACTTGCAGATTTGATGTGATGTAGCCCAACCCCTACAAAATTCGCTTACCCACTAAGGAAGATAAACATTATATGCAAGAACTTTTTCTCATTTTCCATATGGGACTAAAAGAAAGGTGCACTTTCTTGAATCATGTCACGACCCGCACCCGCTTTTCGGACGCGAGAGCGTGAGCAAGCCAGCTACGCATCAAGCGGACTCCAGCCCGACTCGAATACGTAAACGCTGTTAAGGCTATGGTATACTGCCAAATCATGGCATTGCAATCTATATCTCAAATCCACAAAAGTAATATAAGCATGAATGAACAAATATGGGTCGTGGTCTGCAGCCCACTAGCATATAGGTCCGATGAGACTCCAAGGAATATAACAAGAGTCTCTAAACTGAATCAATAAGCAAGATATCTCATGATAAGGAATGTAAAGCACGAAAGGATAACAAACGTAATAACAATACTTGAATCCCGCAAGCGTATCATCACATCTGCCGTCTAGAACTACTAGCTAACTCCATACAATCACTAACCTGGAGAGATCATCAGGTCCTCAGGGGACATAGCAAGATACATAAAAACATGCCTATCTAACAGTTTATCATGCAATAAAGAAAATACAGGAAATAAATGGAAAAAGTCCAATCAACACAAAAATATGACTATACACGACTGGAATAACCACTACGCATAAACGAACTGCTGGAGGAGAACAAGAGAACACGATGTCAACGGATAACCAATCGAATACTCAAACCCTCGCCTCTAGTGTGGACTCGCAGGTTTGAACAACTACTAACCTCTCCCCTAATGTGGACTCGCAGGTTAGCTTCAAGAAAACACCCTCGCCCCTAATGTGGACTCGCAGGTGCGGAACAGATAACTACTAACCCTCGTCCCTAATGTGGACTTGCAGGTTAGCTTCAAAAAATCACCTTCGCCTCTAGTGTAGACTCGCAGGTGCGGACAGATATCAACTAACCCTCGTCCCTAGTGTGGACTCGCAGGTTAGCTTCAAGAATCAAGATACAGATAACTACTAACCTTCGCCCCTAGTGTGGACTCGGTTAGCTTCAAGAATTTAAGGTACATCAGTTATGTTATTCATCCTATGACACGATGCGACTCAGTCCAAGTACAGGTGATGACACGACACGACCCAATCACGATACACGAAAAAACCAATCCAATATGAACTACAAAATTAACTATGAAAAAGAACTATATCTATACTAGCATGCACAGTATACAAATCTCATGAAAATAATCAACTAGTAAAACTATATAATAATAGAAATATGCATGTAAATAAACTGTAGAGGGAGGCAAGGTATACTTTCCCGTGGTCCGTACACAAACCGTAGTCACAAGTCGAGGATGAGGGGATGCCGATCTAGGAGCTGTCAACCTATAACACATATCGCACCATGAACCGTGCACGAAAACTATAAATCAATTCTAATGTTCTAGTTCTAAATTCATGAAATAGTGGCTAGTTGGGTTACTAATCTAATAATAATTAATTCTAGAATAATTTACTTAAAAACCTAATTTAACCTAATAATAATCTGAATATAATCTAAACATGCAAGTTTGGCCATCAAAAGTCGTGTTTCCCAATTTTGGAAACTATGGCACGCAAATCGAGACGTACCGTTGACTATCTAATCAAACATTGTGAACTCTAGATTTTGAAAGTGCACCTTGGTAGATTTTAGCGCTCCGAGTGTGGTGGAATCAACCGTGCCACAAAATCACGCTTTGGTCAAAAGATATCGCCGTTATGGCTAATCGTGACCAAAACGGATATCAACCGATCAATTCTGAGTTCAACAGAAAATTAAAATACTAGATGAACGAATTAATTTTTGGAAAAAATATATGTCGTAGAGATCTGTGTTAGCTTTCTGAAACTTCAAACGGTTCATGATTTCGATTCTGGTCCTCCCGAAATCTCGAAAACACCGAAACGTGTCAAGTCTCGGACAACCGACACTCTACGAATTTTCCAGAAATTTAGGAATAATATCTCCGAAAATAAATTACATAATCAAAAAGCTTACCTCGATACGAATAAAAAAAAACAGCACACGAAAAGCACGTCGGAGTTGGCGAAAATCGCTTCGGAAAGTCGGAAACCCTAGATGAGTTCTCCCACAAAAGGTTGCTGGAATTTAATTAGGGTGGACGAATATAATAATAATATATAGGAGAGAGAGGGGCGGTCACTGTAGCAGTTGGCGCCGACAGGTGGGCCCCCGGGTGGATTTTTGTGTATTTATTTATTTAATTAAAAAATTATTTAAAAATTATTTTAAGTCCAAATAAATCAAAATAAATTACAGAAAAATTCAGAAAAATTCTAGAAAATTCTAAAAAATATTTCTAAGTGTCTAGAATATAAATATAATATTTTAACAGAAAATATCATCGTGTGACCTTACAGTAAATTTCCAAAGCCTATAAAATATAATTTCTATAGGTTTTAATTATATAAAAATTCTCAAAAATTCTAAATAAATCTAGAAAAATTCTAAAATATTGTAGAAAATATTTTTAGTCATTTAGAGCCCAAATAAAAATATTTGGTCCAAAAATACCCCAGTATGACCTTACAGTAAATCCTGAAAGTCCTTAAAAATAATAAAACCTTAAATATTAAATACTTAAAAATATCCAAAAATTGTAGAAAAATATAAAATACCTAAATAATACATATATAAGCTATCTAGAGATCATATGACATTAATATGGTCATATCCCACCTATAAGCTTTGGTATGACTCACAATGACCATAAAATTAGTCATAAACAAATAAAATAAAAAAATCAAAAATTTGGGAAGTGGGCTTACAAATCTACCCACCTTAGAAAAATTTCGTCCTCGAAATTCTAATTTATAACTATTCCCTAAAAATCAAAGTCTACTATTACCTTAATCTCCTCAAATTTAATTTCTCAAAAATTATTTTATGATCTTCTCTAGTCATTTCATAACTATGAATACTTGAGAACTTCTATCCATATTTGGTCACACTACTCCTAAAAACACGATCACTAAAATTTTGTAATCTTCTAACTAGTTGCCAACAATCCTACCAACATATATCTAGGGCGTATGGTATTTATAATCCCTCATATCTATAAACAACCAAATATTCAATAGTCAAGCAATATTATACTAAAATTTAAGAATTTTTGATAGATTCTAAATAGCACGATCGTTCGTCACCCCGAAATAGAAGGAGACGAAAATCAATGGTTTGGAAGGCAAGGAAGAATAATCGAGAACAAATATGATATTTCAAGGACGTAGAGAAATTTCTAGGAGAATTTTCAAGGCAGAGTGGATTGAGATTTCTAATGGTTTAGTCATAGTCGCAGGCTCGTACCAGTACAGTTACGTAACCGGTACGATATGCTCTGACCTGCACGGGCCACCAAAAAAACTTGTCATGATCCGCACCCACTTTTCGGACGCGAGAGCTTGAGCAAGCCAGCTACGCATCAAGCGGACTCCAGCCCGACTCGAATACGTAAACGTTGTCAAGGCTATGGTATACTGCCAAGTCATGGCATTGCAATCTATATCTCAAATCCATAAAAGTAATATAAGTATGAATGAACAACTATGGGTCGTAGTCTGCAGCCCACTAGCATATATGTTCGATGATACTCCAAGGAATATAACAAGAGTCTCTAAACTGAATCAATAAGCAAGATATCTCATGATAAGGAATGTAAAGCACGGAAGGATAACAAACGTAATAACGATACCTGAATCCCGCAAGCGTATCATAACATCTGCCGTCCAGAACTACTAGCTAACTCCGTGCAATCACTAACCTAAAGAGATCATCAGGTCCTCAGAGGACATAGCAAGATACATAAAAACATGTCTATCTAGCAGTTTATCATGCAATAAAGAAAGTACAGGAAATAAACAGAAAAAGATCAATCAACACGAAAATACAACTATATACGACTGAAATAACCACTACGCATAAACGAACTGCTGGAGGAGAACAAGAGAACACGATGTCACGATGTCAATGGATAACCAATCGAATACTCAAATCCTCACCCCTAGTGTGGACTCGCAGGTTTGAATAACTACTAACCCTCGCCCCTAATATGGACTTGCAGGTTAGCTTAAAGAAAATACCCTCGCCCCTAATATTGACTCGCAGGTGCGGAACAAATAACTACTAACCCTCGTCCCTAGTGTGGACTCACAAGTTAGCTTCAAGAAATTACCCTCGCCCCTACTGTGGACTCGCAGGTGCGGACAAATATCTACTGACCCTCGTCCCTAGTGTGGACTCGCAGGTTAGCTTCAAGAATCAAGATATAGATAACTACTAACCCTCGCCCCTAGTGTGGACTCGCAGGTTAGGTTTAAGAATTTAAGGTACAGCAGTTCTGTTATGACTTATTCATCCTATGACACGGTGCGACTCAGTCCAAGTACAGGTGATGACACGACACGACCTAATCACGATACACGAGAAAACCAATCCAATATGAACTACAAAATTAACTATGAACAAGAACTATATCTATACTAGCATACACAATATACAAATCTTATGTAAATAATCAACTAGTAAAACTATATAATAATAAGAATATGTATGTAAATAAACTGTAGAGGGAGGCAAGGTATACTTGCCTGTGGTCCTTGCACAAACCGTAGTCACAAATCGAGGATGAGGGGATACCGATCTTGGAGCTGTCAACCTATAACACATATCGTACCATGAACCGTGCATGAAAACTATAAATCAATTCTAATATTCTAGTTCTAAATTCATGGAATAGTGGCTAGTTGGGTTACTAATCTAATAATAATTAATCCTAGAATAATTCACTTAAAAACCTAATTTAACCTAATAATAATCTGAATATAATCTAAACATGCAAGTTTGGCCATCAAAAGTCGTGTTTCCCAATTTTGGAAACCATGGCACGCAAATCAAGACATGCCGTTGACTATCTAGTCAAACGCTGTGAACTCTAGATTTTAAAAGTACATCTTGGTAGATTTTAGCGCTCTGAGTGCGCTAGAATCAACCGTGCTGCAAAATCACACTTTGGTCAAAAGATATCGCCGTTATGGCTAATCGTGACAAAAATGGGGATCAACCGATCAATTCTGAGTTCAACAGAAAATTAAAATACTAGATGAACGAATTAATTTCTGAAAAAAATATATGTCGTAGAGCTCTGTGTTAGCTTTCCGAAACTTTAAACGGTTCATGATTTCGATTTTCGGTCCTCCCGCAATCTCGAAAACACCGAAACGTGTCAAGTCTTGGACAACCGACACTCTACGAATTTTCCAGAAATTTAGGAATAATATCTACGAAAATAAATTACCTAATTAGAAAGCTTACCTCGATACGAATCCAAAAAAAAGGCGCACGAAAACCACGTCGGAGTTGGCGGGAATCGCTTCGGGAAGTCGAAAACCCTAGATGAGTTCTCCCACAAAAGGCTACTGGAATTTAATTAGGGTGGACGAATATAATAATATATATTTAGGAGAGAGAGAGAGATGCGGTAACTGTAGCAGTTGGCGCCGACAGGTGGGCCCCCCCGGGTGGATTTCTGGGTATTTATTTATTTAATTCAAAAAATTATTTAAAAATCATTTTAAGTCCAAATAAATCAAAATAAATTATAAAAAAATCTAGAAAATTTTTAGAAAATTCTAGAAAATATTTCTAAGTGTCTAGAATATAAATAAAATATTTTAACACAAAATATCATTGTTTGACCTCACAGTAAATTCCCAAAGCCTATAAAATATAATTTCTATAGGTTTTAATTATATAAAAATTCCCAAAATTTTTAAATAAATCCAAAAAAATTCTAAAATATTCTAGAAAATAT
Organism: Iris pallida; assembly: GCA_029216955.1. Classification (NCBI taxonomy): domain Eukaryota; kingdom Viridiplantae; phylum Streptophyta; class Magnoliopsida; order Asparagales; family Iridaceae; genus Iris; species Iris pallida. The sequence goes on from JANAVB010010199.1 coordinate 21,266,980, forward strand.
TTTTAGTCATTTATAGCCCAAATAAAAATATTTGGTCCAAAAATACCCCCGTATGACATTACAGTAAATCCTGAAATTCCTTAAAAATAATAAAACCTTAAATATAAAATACTTAAAAATATCCAAAAATTGTAGAAAAATATAAAATAGCTAAATAATACATATATAAGCTATCTAGAGGTCATATGACCTTAATATGGTCATATCTCACCTACAAGCTTTGGCATGACTCACAATAACCATAAAATTAATCATAAACAAATAAAATAAAAAATATTCAAAAATTTGGGAAGTGGGCTTACAAATCATATGTGTGTCGCTACACAAGCAATAAAACCAACAATTTCCCACATGCTTCAATAAAGGATATAGATCGATAGAATGATAGGAAAGAGAACAAGCTATGTGGAGTTACACTGTGTATCAGAAAAAAGGTGTCTTCCGGACTTGAACATTTCCTTAGTGTTGTAAATTTAATATATACAGACCCAAAGTGACGTAATTATATAACTTAGGATCTTATTTGTACATACTCAATATACACACAAACACATTGTAGACATTTGATCGTATCAACAATTGTGCACTTTTCGACCATGCGCTTATCTCGATTCTTGAGAGCTCTAGAGAATAGTTCGAGTACTCATAGAAAGCGGCCCCACTTTCACTCATAAAATAGGTGAATCTTTCTGGGTATTTTACAGTTTATATACCCTACTTTACAAGCCATAAATTTATTAAGATTTTACAATCAGCCTCTTATTTATTTTATATCAATACTATATAGTAGAGGAATGGTTCATTACAATTATAATAATAGTGTTTTCAGTCACACTTCAATTTTGTTGTTATCCATTGAATCTTTTCTTGGTGCTTCCAATCGAAGGTTGGGTTGCCTTTGAGGTGACTAAATCTATGGGCTTCAACCCTATTTCTCTTACCGTCCCCAACACTAGTCTCCTTGAGAGACCTTTAGTTAGAGGATCCGTTAAATTATTCTTTGATCTGACGAAGTCAATTGCAATTACTCTACTGGACCGCAATTGCTTCACCCAATTATACCTCAGACGTATATGTCTGGGTTTTCCATTATAGCTTGTCCTTTTGAGCCTTTGTTATTGCAACTTAGCTGTCACAGTGTACAGAGATAGCATGAACTGGTTTGCTCCACAGAGGAATATCTGTTACCAGATTCCTGAGCCAGTATGCTTCATCACTGGTGAGATTGAGAGCTATAAACTCTGTCTCCATTATAGATCTAGATATACAGGTCTGCCTGGTAGAGTTCCAAGCGACAACAGCTCATCCCAATGTGAATACATATCCACTTGTGGCTTTGGTCTCTGTATGTCACCTCCGTTTTTCGTATACGTATTCCAAGTATACGTGTACGGGATCCTATCCAGTATTTTTACTTGTCTTGTCTTGCTTAGCTTGATCCTGGTTTAATCTTGCATTAGTTTATTTTGGGTTCATCATGGTTCGGCTTGGCTTGGCTTGGCTTGGTTTTGGCTGGCTTGGTTGGGTTGGTTCAACATGTAACCCCTCTTTAAAAGCCACCAACCTCTTTCTCTCTCCTTATTCACTTCTTCATTTACTTCTTCTTCTTCTTCCTCCATTAACTCTCTCTACCTACCAAGAGCTTAGGCAAGTGCAACGTGCTTCATGGAGGAACTCCGTTTTTATTGTTCCATTGTCTTCCTTACGAGATTCTAAGACACTTTAGTACTTAGCATTTTTAATTTCTATGGTTCATTTCATGTAGATCTAAGCTTGTTGTATCTTCGAATTTCTTGGGTTTTGATCTATCAAACTTTATTATTTTTAAGTTTTGATGGTTCTATGTTATAGAGTAGATCATTCTACCCGATTTTGACCTTTGGAAGTCCAGATTTGGACTTGGATTGAAGGTTGGGAAATTTGGGAACCCCCAACTTCCCAGGTTCTTCTTCTCGGAAAAGTTAGAGAAGAAGAACAGTGCTTGTCGCATGGCACTTTCATGCGGCAAGGTCTCCTGCGGCTTTTCTTTGCCGCATAAGCCTGTTCCCTCCTGAAAACTTTTGTCAAGAGCCTCACCAAACAGAAACAGAGGCTTCTTATGAATAACGGCGTCAGCAGTTTGCAGAGGCTGCCCGTTCATCAGACTCAACAATGTTTCATTATCCTGTGCAGTCAAGATGGCTTGTCGAGACGATGGCAGGGCATACTGAGGAAATGTCACATGGGAAAGATCCTCTGTAAACTCGGGTTCAGCCAAAGTCCCTGTAAAGACCTCATAATTGGGGTCTTCCCTGAGATTAACTGCATCAAACAAAGAGACAAAATTCAGTATATACAAAATCAAAGAGTCTGTTCAAAAGATCAGCAAATTGCGCAGTGTCAGATTGCGCTATGTGCAAAGTATCAGATTGCGCTAATGCAGCCTACACGCGCAAAATATCCAGTTGTGCCAACACATCCACTTGCACAAGACATCAGGTTGCGCTAACCTACTTGCGCAAGGCATCAGTTTGCGCTGACTCAATAGACTTGTGCAAATCGATAGATTGCGCCGAACCTCTGCCAGCACTTTTCAATCGATTGCGCAAGAATATAGTTTTTATAAAAATAAAAACTATTGTGTGTGTGTGCAACCAAAACCCTAAACAGGGCGGCACAATACCATCAAATCTCTAAAAATAGAGATGTATAAAGGTTCAAAAATGTCAAGAACCCTAAAAAGGGTTTTGATCGAGTTCATCATCTACCTTGCAGCGCTGGGTGGCCAACTTCCTGATAAGAGATTCGGGGCACAACTTGAGTCGAGGGTTCGGCCACAGCCTTGCCCTTCTCGGTGGCAGTTCGCTTAGGGGCCATTGACGTCGACGGTGAAGAGAAGGAGTAGTCGGAGAAGATGAGCTCTTGTCTCTTGAGAACAGATGAAAATAAGTAAAGAGTGAAAGAAAGAAGAATGGAAACTATTTATAGATTTTCAAAAGTAACAGTCACCTCAGATTGCGCCGAGAAATTAGGAGCTGATTCCTCCAAACGCGCAGTCAAAGCGCCACTTGCGCAACTTGATTTTAAATTCGAAATTCAAAGTATTTCGAAACTTTGAATATTTTTAAATTTCGAAAACTTTGAAGGGGGTCTTGTAGGTCCTAAAAATCAAGTTGCACCTATCAAAAAAGTAGTGAAAATCAAATTATGCACCCTTCAAATGAACTTCGCAGGAGACAGATTGCGCAGAGACTCAACTGCGCAAGCTGAACTGCGCACCCATCCAAGCGCGCTTGCTGACGTGGCAACGTCATCATTACCTGACACAAAATTAGATCTTCTGACAACTGACAGCCCGAAGAACGAGGAAACTGTTCGTTTCTTGTGCCACGCCGCCATGACAGCTGTCTAGCACGGTCCAGCTGCCAAAAGCCAGTACATTCTGACGGCTCAACCTCAGCGTAATTTGAGTCTTCGCGCAACCTATTGGAAGCGCAGTCTGATGCTAGTGCAGTTCAAGTGGCATAATCCATCAAGATAACTGACATTTCGTACGTGGCCTACATGCCATCAATTACTCACCACGTGGCAACCGTCTATACACGACCAAGCGTATTTCAATCAAACAATACCACGTGTCTCATACAGTTGGCCCACGATCGAGTAACTACTAGCGCAGTTCGCTGCTTGCGCAGTCCAATGCCTGCGTAATCTATCTTGTGCAATCCAGAAATAACTACTAATTAGTTATTTTCCAGAACTCTATAAATAGAGTTTCAAGTCCTTCATTATCGATACCAAATCATTCAAGATCATCACCAGAGATCAGGAGTTCTTGCCAAAGTGCTGCTGCATTCTTCAGAGGCTACCGTCTTCAAAGTTCACATCGTCCAAGAGATAAAATGACCATCTTCAGATCAAATTCCTATAGTTGTACTTTCCCAGAATTCAATTGTAATCTTCTTACAAAGTTTGTAAAATAAAGAACACTTTTGTTTTGCAAACAAAATGGCGACTCTGCTGGGGACGACTTTCTCCTCCGACGAGGAAGTGACAACTCAATGTGACGTTGCGTCTATCGGAAAGACGCAGAAGACACTGGTTGTAAAGGTCAACCAGACGGCCTACGAGGCGATGATCAACTCCGAGACTACTCGTCGTACTGCAACTTCTGCCAAAAGTAAAGTCTGTTCAGTGTGGACTCCAAAGTCCTCTACACAATCCTCTGCGCAATCCTCTGTGCAGTCTGCTGTCTCTGCTCCCAAAACTACTGCGCAGTTTGCTGCCTCTACTGTACATGCGCAGTATACTGCTCCTCTTGCCATTGCACAAACCACTTCCTATGTTGCTCTGGCAAAGTGCAAGACTCCTCTTCTCCTGACACAGTTGGCTGCAACTCTTCCTGCGCAGTCCACCACTCTATCAACCAGATCTAGTGCAACTCAAGCATTCTGAAGTCAAGACTCCTGCTGCGCAAGCTACAGTGTCTGTGGCGAAAAGGCCATCTGTCAAAGCTTCTCATGCTCAACCAGCCAATGCGCCTACTGCCACTTCAACCCCTGCGCAAGCTGTTCCAGCACAGTCTAAGAGAGACAGCCCTTTGGCTAATCTTCCTTCTTCTCACAGCAAGGGAAAAAACTTTGCTCATCTTTTCAATCACCATGTTGCTCCAGCGCAATCCACTGGGGGTAGTCTGTTGACTATTCTTCCTCCTCAGAACAAAGGAAAAGGTCCGTTGGTCTTTTCTCAAACTTCCTCGTTCCACGACTTGGAAGACAACAGAGGAAAACGCTCATTAGCCAACCCTTCTTCACAAAACAAGGGAAAAGGTCCTTTGGTCTTTTCTCAGTCTTTCCCGGTTTTTACCTCGGAAGATCAATCTGAACGTGCCTCGGCACCAATCAGCGTATGGACTTTCTCAAACAAGAGTTCTTCACTTCTTACCAAAGGGAAATGTACTGATCAAAGAGGTATTCTGCCTACTCCGGTAGCGAAATTCCAAGATCTCCCAACTCTCCGGATATTCCGTTCAAAACAAAGAAAATTACTAGTGTCTCAGACAGAAACCTCTGGAGGGTGAGTTTGCTGATCTACGGAATTATCTCAATAGACCTCGGTCTACATCAACTTCGACGAAACGCAAGCAGCCAATGCCGAAGACGAACCAGCATCAAAAGCAAACTTCCAGAATCAAAAATCCTGATACCTATGCTAACGAAGTGAGTACTTCCCTGTACACTCAAGGGAAAAAACATCTGAAGAACCGGAACCATGTTCCGAATGTTGTCAAAGAACATATCCCTCAGACTTCTTCTCGTCCTGTCATTGTTCATGATCTCCGAGAGCATCTCAAGTAAAAGTGGGACAATATCTCGACACCTCCAGTTCAACCACTTGAACACCATTGTAATCACAAGGTTGTTATCAAATGTTGTTGCCAAACAACAAAGCGATCTGTCTTCAATCGTCTGAACTTTTCAAACTCTGAACCAATGTCGAAAGACGAAGACGAAATGTTGTATGCTTCTGTCAACATGGCTTTCCGAGATACTAGTGGTAGGAAATGCTCCAAACACGACAAGCCTCGTAGACCCAGTCAAAGATATCTAGATCTACTCCAAGAATCTTCTGAAGGAGTATTCCAACATACCCGATCCCGAAACCGAGACACAATCAGTCAAAGGAATCTTCTCCAAGATCCTTCCGGTCATCTACCTCTTTCTCACTCAGGAGATGATTCCTTCTCTGATTATGATGCATACAGCGAAGTTCTGAACAGACAGTGTCCTCTACTGTGCCTAGAGAAGTGACAGCTTATATTGTCACTGAAGATCCAGATGCTTCTTGTTCGGCTAGTCAAGAACAATGAATAGCTGCACTAGAAGATAAGTTGAAGACCATGGCTGAAATGGTTGCAAGTATGCATTCTATTATCGTGGTCCAACATACAGTACCACCGACTGTACCTGTTGCAAATCCTAAGATCATAGCATCGTCGGTGCCTGTCAATGCAGGACTGGGGGTAGTGTCCCCTCAAGTATTCCTGTACAAATTCAACCTACACCCAGTCAGTCAGGTGCTGGGGGTAGTGCTTACCATGCTGTTCCCCCCTAACATTTTGATTCGGCCTGCTCCTTCTTTATCATCGGGGGATACGAATGAAGCTGTCAAACTTGCGTACTCAATTTGAGGCTTTCAAAGAGAAGGACAATTTGCAGAGATTGGGAATCAAGCAACCTTATCCGGTTGAATGGAAGGAGGTTCCATTTCCTTCTAAGTACAAAATTTCAACAATCACCCTGTTTGATGGCAGCACTTCTCCTAGTCAGTTCATTAACCACTTTGAGGTAATGACTGTCCAACTTCAGCCAAATGATGCTCTTCTTACCAGGGTATTCGTCGACTGTTTAGCCGGTGTGGCATATGATTGGTACAGAAGCTTGCCTGATGGCTGTATCACTTCTTTTTCGGGTCTTAAACAAATCTTCTTGGAACGATTCTATGAGGGGATCAACGACATGACCATGTCAGCCCTTAACAAGATCAAACAAAGACATAATAAAACTGCTGAGAGTTTCATTGAAAGGTTCCGCCGAGAAGCTTTAAAGATGCCTCCTGGGACTCCGGTCGCTGTAACTATTGACACCTGTAAGGCAAATCTTTTGCCTGTTATCAGCATATGGACGGGGTCAACTCAGTTCCAAGACTGGCCATCCTTTATTGTCAATGCTAAAGCAGCTGAATTTAGTGCTGACAAGTTCAAACAGCTAGGGGTACACATGTCTAACCCCGACTGGGACGAACACCCGACATCGAGTAGTGGTAATCATCAGAACAACCGCAAGGGTAAAGAGACTTTGAATATCAACTTGAAAAACAAAGAATCTCTGGCGGTCAATGTAGCTCCACCTACGTCTACTTCTACTCCTTCTGCACCTCCACCAAGGGAACCTCGTCCTAAAGTGGAGTACTCCTTTGACGAGAATGACACCGTGAGCATCTTTGATTGCTTAATCAAAAGCAATAAGCTCCAACTCCCATACCCGAAGAAGCCTGATAAGGTCGGTAAGACTGATCATCCCAAATATTGTGTCTATCACAGGTTCATTAGGCATCCCACTCGAGCATGTTACGTGCTCAAAGGCAAGATTCAAGAGCTAGTCAATGCTAGTGTTGTCACTCTGCAGCAAGAGGAGAAGACTGTTACCGTGAATATGGTCTCAGTACAGTTCGGTAGCTTCCCTCCACAGATGGTACAGCATGGTGTCGTCTCTATCCCCAAGGCCACTCTTGAGATCGAGAATCTCCCTCCTCTACGAAGTGAAGGTCTCGTCCCCTTATATCTTGACAATGGTGAGATTATGTGGATTCACCCTGATCTTGCTTCGGAGTTCGAAGTTCCCTCTTCCTCCAAGAAGAAAGAACGCTCTAAGAGTAGAACAAAGATCTGCAATATGGTGTCTTTTGATCGCATAGTTGAAGAGGAAATCATGCTGGACACCAGGTCAGGGAAAGCCTATTTACGGGAACTTCCTGAAACTCAAAAAAACCCTGCTTCTTCTTCTGAGTCTGCTCCAGTACAACCTGTTTCCACTGAGGATATCCCTGCTGGGTCCTCACCGGTTGTAGAACCCATTCCTCCCAAATCGACAGCAGCTGACAAAAGCAAACAACAAATCTGCTTCGATAAACCTTTGAAGAAGTCATTTCCTTCTGGACTTGAGAAGCCATATAATTTTGATATCTTGGCTCAACTAGCCAATACACCAGCCAGGCTGTTAATCTTCGAGCTCTTGCGCCTCTCCAAAGAGACTCGAGAAACTCTGAGTGAAGCTCTAATGCAGGCAGAAACCTGTCTAACCCTTCTAAAGAAGTCGAAAGCAAAGCCTGTCTCTTACCTCCATTGTCACAGCGTGTTGGAGTTAATTCTAAACATTACCTTCACACAGGATGATATGCTGATGGAAGACAATAGGCATGACCGTCCTCTATACTATACAGGATATGTCGACTCGATGAAAGTCGATCGTATTCTGATAGATCCAGGATCAACACTCAGCATCATGCCAAAGACAATGTTAGATGCACTGAAAATCCTAGTACATAGTCTTTCTGGCACAATCACCACCATCTTGGAGTTCAACCAGGGAAGAAGTGAACCTCTGGGCAAGATTTACCTAAAACTCCAAATAGGCAATCTCCGCACAATGGTGACCTTCTACATCATAGACAACCATGGTTGCTCTTACAATGCTCTGTTAGGGAGACCATTCTTGCATGAACACAACATTGTTCCTTCAACTCTCTATCAATGTTTCAAATACGTTGATGACAATGGAGAGGTTCAAAAAAAGGTTGCGGATCTCTATCCTTTCAAAGGTGTTGAAGCATACTGCAATGATGCTCGCATGTATAAAGATGAGTTCATAAAGGTTGTACTGGCTCTAGGTACTGAAGAAGAACAAGAAGCAGTGCCCAAAGACACCCTTATCATACCTGTCAAAGGGCGTCATCCTCAGTCCTCCAAACCACTGGCTATTCATTTGCCAGTCCAGAAGCAACCAACTGATGGTGGTTAAGATCAAAGAATGCTCACCTCTTCTGAGCCGCTTGTTATTGACTTACGTCGTAACAAGGATAAAATGGAGCTCACCTCTTCTGAGCCATTTGTTATTGACCTTCGTCGTAGCAAGCCTCCTCCACGTTCTTCTTCTCTCCCTCTTGTAATCAATCTGACCAAGCCTGATAAGGTTAAAGGTCCTGTTGTAAATATAGATGTACAAATCAATGAAAAAGCATCTCCTTTCCAGTATACTGATGTTATTTATCATGCTAAGTGCTATTTGGATATGTTAGATAGCTTTCAGTCATTTACAATAGGAGTTGTACAGTCTCTTCAAACAGAGGTCTCACTCGAACACCCAGACGATTCATATTTTGTTGTCCCTTCTCGAAAGAGAGGCGAGAGTCCAATACTTTTTAGTAAAGGACCAGAACAAAAATTCAGCTATACGGATGATAGCAAAAGCAACGATACGGGACATCTCCAACTTCGTCGTTACAGTCAACAATCAAAAGATATCATCCGAAAGATGGGTTATGATTTCAAAAATGGCCTCAACTATGGTAAGGGTAGACGAATTCCTATTCGTACGGCTGTTTCGAAAGAAAAATCAGAGATGTACTACAGCAGAACCAAAAGAGGTCTCGGATATGCTTCACCTCCGGTATTATCCCCAGCAGTCTCCGAATCCGATAGTGAGGAGCGCTCTAATTCTTCTGATTCCAGATCATGGGACACTGACACCAGCATTGGTCAGATTCATCGGTTGATCGTATCTTCTAACATGGTATCCGTTGAACTTCCAGAAGACTATGACGAGGATATTGAAGAAAATTCTGAAACAGATCCTTGGGCTCGACAAATGGATACCCAATAGGAACTCCGATTCGAACAACGGAAACCTCCTACCAAAGATCAATTGGTTCAAATTGATGTAGGAGAGAGCGGGTCACCTCGTCCAATATTTATCAGCAAGAACCTTCCAGAGGCAGATAAACAAGAATTAATTCTTCTTATTCGAGAATACATTGATGTCTTTGCTTGGAATTATGAAGATATGCCAGGTTTAGATCCCAAAGTTGCTACTCACAAATTGAATATCTTACCTAATGCAAAACCAGTCAAACAGCAACAACGGTGCTTCAGGCCAGAAATGATGGACGCAATCGATGATGAAGTCAAGAAGCTCATCGCTTGTGGCTTTATTCGAGAAGAACAACATCCTGATTGGGTAGCCAATGTTGTTCCAGTCCTGAAAAAAACCGACAAAGTTCGAGTTTGCATCGACTTTCGAGATCTTAATGAAACCTGTCCAAAAGATGAGTTTTTGCTCCCTATCACAGACGTCATGATTGACAACACCTGTGGGTTCGAGTGAATATCTTTCATGGATGGATTCTCTTTATACAATCAGATTCGGATGAATCCTGAAGATAAAAAATACACTTCTTTCTGCACTCCTCGTTGAGTCTATTGCTACACAGTGATGCCATTTAGTCTCAAGAACGCTGGTACAACTTACCAACGAGCTATGAGTACCATCTTTTGAGATCATCTTCGTAAGACTATCGAATGCTACGTTGACAATATTGCTATCAAAAGTCGTCTGAAGGAAGATCATATCCAAGACTTGAGAATAATCTTTAATCTGATGCGCCAACATCAACTCAAAATGAATCCCACCAAGTCATTCTTGGGTGTCTCTAGTGGTAAATTTCTCGGCTTCGTCATTACCTCTAAAGGTATACACGTGGATCCCGGGAAGATCAAAGCCATTCAAGAGATGCAACCTCCGCGCAACCTAAAAGAGCTACGAGGATTCCAGGGTCGACTTGCGTACATCAGGAGGTTCATTTCGAATCTGTCTGGACGCTGCAGACCATTTACTCAGCTAATGAAGAAGGGTGTATCTTTCATTTGGACCGAAGAATGTCAACAAGCATTCGATGACATAAAGCGATATCTCATGAAACCACCAGTCTTGGTGCCACCGATCTCAAGCATACCATTCTTAATGTATGTCCGTGCTATGGATCATTCATTGGGTGCTTTACTTGCCCAAAAGAACAAAGAAGGTCATGAACATGCCATCTACTATCTTAGTCGTACTATGATTGGTGCCGAACACCATTATAGTCCGGTCGAAAAAGAATGCTTAGCTCTTATGTTTGCTGTTCAAAAGATAAGACATTACATCATTGGCCAAACTATTCATGTCATATCCCGAGTTAATCCTCTTCGGGTACTGATGAAGAAGCCTAGCACACTCAACTCTCGATTGGCCACATGGGCCATTCTACTGGCCCAATATGACATAGATTATGTTCCACAAAAGTCTGTCAAAGGTCAAGCGCTGGCTGACTTTTTAGCAGCTCATCCTATTTCGGAGACATCTAAGCTCTATGATGAGATTCCAGACGAGACATTGGAATCAAATATGATCTCCAAAGAATTTTCTACTTGGCGTCTATTCTTTGATGGTGCATCCAGGATCGGACCCAATGGTGCCATTGTCGCAGGAGTTGGAGTTGTCCTTGTTTCTCCAGACGGGTCAACTATTCAAAGAGCCTACTCCCTAGATGAACCTTGCTCCAACAACGTAGCAGAATACAATGCTCTACTTATTGGCCTTCAGTTAGCTAAGCAACTGAACGTCGAATATCTTGAAGTCTATGGTGACTCCAAGCTGGTTGTTAACTAGGTTAGAGGAACCTATGAAGTTCGTCATCAAGATCTGGTGCCTTACTATGAAGCGACAATCAACGTGGCTACATCTTTCAAAGCCTTCTTCATCGAATATGTTCGCCGGGCTTACAATACTGAAGCAGATGCTTTGGCCAATCTTGCAGCAGTCTTAGCCATCCCTATCAAAAGACAGCAGGTGGTGGTTGTCTCCAATCGGGAATTATTCTGCATAAAAAACAATCGTACACTATAAAAAATACCCCTATTTTACAACGGTTTTAGTGCAACGCTTTTATGAATGTTGCTGGAACTGTAATTTGCAACAGTCACATAATGGTTGAAATAACCGTTTCTAAATTAAATATATTTGCAATTGTTATAAATTAACCATTGCCTAATACATTTTTTTTACAACAGTTCATAAACATTTGCTAAACGTTTTTCTTTTTTACAATGATCAAGCAATAGTTTTATGAAAGTGTTGTCAAAGCGAGTTGAATGGGCAACGATTATGCAAGGATTTTAAGTATTTGTTGCAAATTTATTAATATTTTGCAACGATTACATAAAACCTTATAAAAAGGCTCATTGTTAGCAACAATTGCGCAATAATTTTTGTAACCTGTTGTGAGTGGGCTTATTATTTGTAATAATTGTGCAACTATTTATGCTACCAGTTGAATTTTTTTGTTTAATAACAACGTTTCTGATAACCATTATCAAAAGAATAAACAACTATTACAAAATATTAATCTTGCAACAGTTTGTTTATAGTCGTTGCAAATTCAATGTCCAATTTGGATTTTATTTATACACAATAGAGATTTAAGCATTAGAATTACTTGTATTAATTGGTTCATTGTTTGCTAACAAAAAATATTAGATAATATATTTAACGTCGATCCAAAAGATTTAATTGATGAAAATAATATAAGTACATATATATTATATATATAAGTATTTATACACAAACGAGCCTGTAGCCTATTGGTAGAGTGGAGGCATGTGATCCATGAGGTTGGGTGTTCGAGCCCCATTAGAGGTAAAAAAAAAGTTTTTTTTATTGTTCGTTGCCTATTATCTGAAATAATTTTTAACCGTTGCATGAAATATTTTCGGCAACAGTTATCAACCATCGTGCTTTACTCAATATTTACAATAGTTTGTTAATCGTTACCAAATATATTATTAACAACACTATGTAACCATTATGCATTGACATGAGATTCGTTGCATAATACGTTATTTGTAACTATTTATAGAAACGTTGCAAAAATCTTCTATAACCATTGCAAGAGGAATCTGCAACGCTCGAATTTACAATGGTTCGAATAACTGTTGCAGAATGATTTTGCAACGGGTTATATTATTTTTGTAATGGTTTTTCGACCGTTGTAAGACACCCTGGTTTCTTGTAGTGAATATTGAGTTCAGTAATCTTAATGAAGCCCATGTTATCAACGAAGATTGGAGAGCTCCTTTCATCGATTTCGTGGTTCATGATATACTTCCTTAAGATCCTAAGGAGGCTACGAGTATTCGTCGACGATCTCTTCGGTTCTACTACAATCAGACCACCAAGACTCTCTATCGACGGACTTATGACGGTCTTCATTTACGCTGTCTTGCTGGTGATGAAGCGAAGCAGGTATTGCGCGAAACTCATGATTGTGTTTGCGGAGCACATCAACCCGGTCCTAAGCTACAAGATCGCATTCGGCGCATGGGTTATTACTGGCCCTCTATGGTATCTGATGCCATCGAATATGCAAAAAAATGTCGAGCTTATCAAATCCATGCAGATTTTATTCATCAACCGTCGGAATTCCTTCATCCGACTGTCGCTTCCTGGCCTTTTGAAGCTTGGGGCATGGATATCATAGGTCCCATCATTCCTCCTTCTTCTAGAGGACATCGGTTCATACTAGTAATAACCGATTATTTCTCCAAGTGGGCTGAAGCTATTCCTCTGGCTGAAGTCAAGACCAGCAGCGTCATCAACTTCGTCAAACATCATGTCATCTATAGATTTGGTGTACCTCGAAGGATCATTCACGACAATGGACCACAGTTCATCAGCCAGAAGTTTACAAGATTCTGCAATAATCACCGGATTGACAATGTCGCTTCAACAACCTACAATCCTGCTGCTAATGGCTTGGCCGAAGCCTTCAACAAAACTATCATCAAGCTTCTCAAGAAGTTTATATCTACTCACAAACGAAACTGGAGTAAAAAGTTTGGAGAATGTCTTTGGGCCTATCGTACTACGGTCCGCAACCCTACAGGCTGTACACCCTTCTCTTTGGTGTATGGCTGTGAAGCAGTTCTACCCCTGGAACTTCAAATTCTGTCCTTAAGGATTGATATCGCTAATGAGCTGGCAACAAAGAATAACGATCTTCTTCGACTTCAAGAATTGGAGACGTTCGACGAGAAGTGGCTATTGGCTCAACAACATATTGAGTTATACCAAGCCCGCATCTCGAAGACTTTCAACCGCAAAGTTAAAGTCAGAGCCTTTCAGAAAGGAGAGCTCGTTCTAACCGTCAGACGTCCCATGACTATGACTCATATGAGCAAGGACAAATTTGACGCAAAGTGGGAAGGGCCTTACATTGTAAGCAAAGTCTTTTCAAATGGAGCTTATCAACTCTCAGAGTTAGACGGTCGAGTTGCTATGATGCCTATCAATAAAAAATTTCTTAAGAAATACTATGTATGAATGTAACAGGGATTTTATGTAAATATGATCAAACAATTCATAAATAAAGTTTGATTTTTATTTTTTATCATAAACGTTGTTACATAATATCAAAGACGGGAATCACTATCGTCTTTCTTGAAGACAGGATGAGGACCACTACCGTCCTTCCCAAAAACATAATCAGCAAAAGAGCCGAGAACATCCTTGCTCGAACCCACCAGGAATTTGCAAGCGGCCATCCTCTTCTTCAGTCTTCCCTGGTTCGACCAGAAAATTCAGGATATCCCGCGGTGGTTTGGGTGCTGACGAACCTTCGCCCGCCTCTGTCTGCTTTGGCTGGGTTGGCTCGATTGTTCGTTCCTCAGTGCCCGCTTCAACCTTCGGGGCGATCTCAGTCTTCTTGGATGCATCTCCAGACGACATCTTTGTGTTGAAGAGTGAAAGTGATCATTCTGTTTATATTTCTGTTCTATTTATAGGCAGAGATTCTTGAAACAATGAAGCGACGCATTCTTCGCAATAGTCATTACATTCATCCGACGGTTCGCCCGTTCATTACATTCATCCGACAGTTCATCCGTTCATTCCATCCATCCGACGGTTCGCCCGTTCATAACATCCATCCGACGGTTCGCCCGTTCATTACATTCATCTGACGATTCATCCGTTCATTACATTCATCTGACGGTTTGCCAGTTCATTACATTCATCTGACGGTTCGCCCGTTCATTACATTCATCCGATGGTTCATCCGTTTATTCCATCCATCCGATGGTTTGTCCGTTCATAACATCCATCCGACGGTTCGCCCGTTTATTAGATTCATCTGACGGTTCGTCCGTTCACTCCATTCATCTGACGGTTTACCCGCTCATCCATTCATCTGACGGATCACCCGTTCATTCAATTCCTCTGACGGTTCATCCGTTCATTCTAACAATTCATTTCGTTCACACTTTTTGACGATTCATCCGTTCAATAATATCAGCAACTTGTCATGTATTTGTTACCTTTGATTAAGTTGTTTACTGAAATAATAATATTCAACAAATTATATTATGCCATGTCTACATTACCTCTGAATATATTTTCTATCGCTATTATTTATATCCGAATGAGATATACAATAAATAATAGAGCAACAAAGAAAATGTCTTTTTATTGATCAAAATTAAAAGACAGTACAAAAAGATATGTTACAAAATAGAAGATACAAAAAGTCTTCTTATTCAGCCGGTGGGGTCATCAAACTAGCCATCTGCTGCTTTAAAGTCTGAAGTCGCTCCTCACGAGAATCCATCACTCGCCTCCTAGCTTTCTCCATTCCAGACTTATCATCAAAAGTCGGCAAGGTTACTAGTCTGCGGGAGATTTCAGCATGATGAGTTGTGACATACTCATTTCTTTCCTGGGTCAGAGCGTCCAGTTGTTGAACTGCAGCTTGATGTTGTGTGACCTCATCTTCCAGAGCAAGCTGAACAAGTCTCAACTCTTCTTGAAGACGGGTAGATTCTGCTTTCAGCTCAGCAACTTTCTTTTCCTTCTCTCCGACAGCAGATGCTATTATCTCCATTTGAGAGTTATACTCTGAAGACTTGGTAGTGAAAGTATCCAAGACAATCTGGAAATCAACTTTCGCAACTGCAGTCTCTTGAGACATCCTCTCAAACTCGGCATGAACCAAGGGCTCCACCTCCCTCCGATTTAGATCTTTGTAGATCTTAACTGATTCCTCCAGCTTATTTAATATGTGCTCAAGATAAACCGCTTGAGCTTCATCACCTTGATTTCGAATAGCACTGATTAGATAAGAGGTTGGACCTCTAACGGTGATGAAACCAACATCTTCTTTATCCATTACCCTCTCTACTAAGGGTCCCAATGAATTAAAGAAAAGGTTGGTGAAGGAACCAATTATGAATCTGTTAGTAGCTATTTCACCAGGTGTGGCAGCTACTCCCATGGACATCGAAGCAGCAGGTGCCTCTACAGATGGACGTTCAGCTTCTTGCACGTGAGTGGAGGTCTCTCTGGACAAAGGAACCATGGTAGAGCTAGTCGCTCCTCCCAGATGTTCCTCTGTGAAAATTAAACAAACACCATCAGTTGGCTGTCATTAGCAACTATCGAGAAGGATCAAAAGTAAGAGCCATCTTACCTTTGCTGGGTCCAGTGACAAGTTTGTCATCTGCTGACACGGGTTGCAACCTCGCAGAAGTAGCTTCAGACATTACTGCCTGGCTACTACCCGCTTCGGAGCCGTCCGAAAAATGTCTGCTACTGCTGGTTATCGTCTTTATTGGCACTATATCAGTGCATATGGGAAGAATTGGAGAAGATTCAATTTCTACATGGATAAAAATTTAGATGTCAATCATTTAATCTATGAAAAGAAGATTGATAATATCATTCAATACCTTTGGGATCAGCAACAGTAACTTCCTCAGGTGCTACTTCCTTGACCGCATTCTTCTCTGAGGATACATGTACATCAGTATCCTCTTCTGGATTTAGAGTATCATCAACAACCTCTGTTGATGTATCTTCATCACTTTCACTTTCTTCTGGTGCTTCTTCACTATCGGTTGCGGCGACCGGATCTACATCATCATGGAGGCCAAAGTCGCAGTCATTCAGAGCATCGATCATTAATCGATCTTTTTCATCACGAAGTATTCTCGGTGTAGCTGGGAGCTGGGTAGTTTCTACTACAAATGTAGGAGATCGCAACACTTCATCCTCTTTCTCCATGACTTCCTCCCTAGTCTTTACAACCTCATCCCTCCTTTCTGGACTGAAAGCTTCTTGTCTGGGCTCAGGGACAGGTGTAGGAGACGACATTGTGATTCCGACAATAACACTAGCCACGACAGATGACAGGATAGGTCTTGGAGGACTGGCCACTTTCCTTCTGACAACTATCTTCTTTCTACGTAGAGGTCTCTCCGGACTCTCTATGTCTACAACATCTACCTGCCTTTGAAGAGAGGTCGGAGTTGTCGTCTCTTCTCTTTGAGTCGACTCAGCATGCTGCCGAGATTGCGACCGGGTCGTGACCCTTTCTGAAGATTCCAAGACAAGCTTCTTCTTAACTACTGGATAAGAAGGTTCTTCCGTCCTCCTCTTCCTCTCCTTAGCTGGAGATCTGACAATCTTCAAGGAGACGCGCAGTGGCTCGTTGACTTCTTCAGGGAAGTTGGCTTCCCTCGAAGCTTCCAATGGTGCATCGGCCGGCTCACGCTCTTCATCATTGCCAGGAGCTGACACAACAGATGCTCTCTTCTTTAATCGGGCCGCTGTCGTAAAGCTGTCTGCGAGACTGAAGTTTTCGGCAAAGGTATTCGCTGATGTATAGAAGAGTGAATATGTATACAGCATCCGAGGACCATGATCGCTCTTCGTCGGCATCGAGAATGTTGTTCTTGTGTCTCGAGCATTATAGTAGGCCCAAGCCCGGGCTCCATCGATCAGATATCCTTTTTCTTGTAGGCACGTGATGGCGTTGCCTACATAAAACTGGTCATAGCCGAATTGGCGCACAAACCACTGGGAAGATAGGGCTTCAAATAACATTCGTCTTCAAATCGGTAGACCAGGTGTGACGGCCGAATTGTCCTCAGCCAATCAAAAACTGCATGACCCAAAGGCTGCCTCCCAGAATCGACCAGATTTGTAGACATGTGCTCGTAGCCAGCTGGAGGAGGAACACAATAGAAGTTCCATCCCTTTCCGAGATTCAGAGCGCGTCTGCAATCTCTTAAACTGGTGTATATCCACTTACTCTTGGAGAATCTCCTCAAGAAGCTGCCGCTTACCGCTCCCATATCGGGGTTCATCAGGGTAGGATAGTGTAGAAGCAGCCATCCGAACAAATATGTATATGATAGCTCTAGCCGAGGAAAGCTTCCTTTCTCGCCTTTTCCTTTAAGCATTTGATCGACAAAAAGGCGGAGGCCAGCGTTCACTCTGCAAGTCATCGCTGACAATAGATCCATCAAATAGCCGAAGACTAAGCGGACGGCAGCAAATAGTATGCCTCGATGAAAGCGATCGACGACGCTGGCTCCAGGGACGACGAATCGTCAAAGCCAGTAGGTGAGGAAACCCGCTAGCTGGGCTTCCTTTGACATGGGCCAATAGTCCATCCTCATAAAACTTTCAATAATGTCTCCTGTCTTGAAAGGAGGATATTGAAGATCATCATCGATCTTGATATCCATCTCCTTATTCTCCTCCATTAATCCTATCACTTCACTGCTGCTAAGTGGTCTGAAGAAGTTAGGTTTGCAGTTATCGTGCTCCTTAGTCTTCTTCTCCATAATGTGGTTGAGAAAGAGATATGGTAACCATTTTGTCGACTAGCAGGTGCCTGATGAACTACTCTTATAGTACAAGGAAAAAATCTTATAGTGGCACAACAGCTCTTCAAAAACGGCCACCATGTCAGCATTCTCCTGACGAAGTTTGTCCAACTCGTCATTGGTTGGGACAAATTCCTCATAAGGGATATTCCCCATTGGCAGGCTCGAGATGTACTTTATCTCGTGTAAAGCCAGTCCGATCTCTCCACAGGGCGTCATAAAAGTCCCTGTCCTGTAACTGTACCTCTCCGCCAATGCAAAGAATAGGTGAGGATTGGGGTGGAAGCCGTAAACGGTAGAGTACACCGCTTGGTACAGCTCAATTTCCTTGAGCTTCTCTTCGAATTGAGCCAATATCCAAGTAGCTATACAATTCCATCTCTTGTTATCTGGATTCACCAGACCTGTCAATCGGATATGTTGGTCTGGATATCTTCCCTCAACCTTCACAAATACATTTACGAATATCGGCGTTCTGACTGGTAGCATCAAAGAGGAGTTTTCCGGTGGAATGTAGCCGGGTTTCAATCCTCTGAGTAGGGAGCTGTGACGCTCAGAGGAACAGTAAAACATGTCCTTGTTGTTTGCCCCTTCTTCACACAAATGTTCCTCGTTCGGGCTTGCTGAATAGGAGTTATATCCCATTCCATCCTTCTGGGATAACTCACAAAAGCATAGCGAGATAGGGGAAGGCATCTGGAAATTTCCGGTAGAAGTATCATTTTCTCGCCTCTTTGAAAAAGTCTCTGTTCAACTCGAGGTCTGGGCTGAGAACTTTTGTCAGGAGCCTCACCAAACAGAAACAGAGGCTTCTTATGAATAACGGTGTCAGCAGTTTACAGAGGCTGCCCATTCATCAGACTCAGCAATGTTTCATTATCCTGTGCAGTCAAGATGGCTTGTCGAGACGATGGCAGGGCATACTGAGGAAATGTCACATGGAAAAGATCCTCTTTAAATCGGGTTCAGCCAAAGTCCCTGTAAAGACCTCATAATTGGGGTCTTCTCTGAGGTTAACTGCATCAAACAAAGAGACAAAATTCAGTACATACAAAATCAAAGAGTCTGTTCAAAAGATCAGCAAATTGTGCAGTGTCAGATTGTGCTATGTGCAAAGCATCAGATTACGCTAATACAGCCTACATGCACAAAATATCCAGTTGCGCCAACACATCCACTTGCGCAAGACATCAGGTTGCGCTAACCTACTTGCGCAAGGCATCAGTTTGCGCTGACTCAACAGACTAACGCAAATCAATAGATTGCGTCGAACATCTGCCAGCGCTTTCCAACCGATTGCACAAGAATATAGTTTTCATAAAAATAAAAACTATTATGTGTGTGCAACCAAAACCCTAAACAAGGCGGTGCAATACCATCAAATCTCTAAAAAGAGAGAGGTATGAAGGTTCGAAAATGTCAAGAACCCTAAAAAGGGTTTTGATCGAGTTCATCATCTACCTTGCAGCGCTGGGTGGCCAACTTCATGATGAGAGATTCAGGGTGCAACTCGAGTCAAGGGTTCGGCCACAGCCTTGCCCTTCTCGGTGGCAGTTCGCTTAGGGGCCATTGACGTCGACGGTGAAGAGGAGTTGTCACGCCCCAGTACCGAAATACGGAGACGGACTAGGCCAGCTACACCATATAAGGTACGTAACGTCATACGGCGATCATGGCTGTCGAGAGACTAGGGGGTACATGCTACAATCAAGTCTCCTATGGTCCCACAGAGTTCTATGTCTCAATCAATCAAATCACATCAGCAAATAGATGAACCTTAAAGATAAAGCAGTAAGGCGTCCCTGACGCTTCATCAAAATGATCATGAGAGACTAGCTTTATAAATCAGCTATCTCAGAGAGTCAGGAGTACAAAATTATACACAGCTGCAGTCTGTTTAATTACAATTATGTACTAACACAAAATATCGAGTAATTCGGCTAACAGGTGCCGGTGGCTAAACGCCGCAAAAGTATAAGCAGGAGTGGTGGAGGAAAGTAAATGAGAGAAAATAAATGAGAGGAGAGAGAATGAGTTGAGTTATTATATAGAATCTTGGACCCATGGGTTCATGATGAACCAAAGGGTTCATGATGAACCATTGGTGAACCAAGAATGGGTTACCCAAATGAGCCAAAACTGTAGGCCCAAATGCAGAAAATAAATTAGGAAATAATATTTTGTCAAATATTTTTGGAAAATACATGAAGAAATACAGCATAATAAATATAGTATAAATACAAGGTAAATATAATTTATCGGTTTACGTATTAAAATACATATTCCAGGATCGGGGAGTGACAGGAGTAGTCGAAGAAGATGAGCTCTTGTCTCTTGAAAACATTTGAAAATAAGTAAAGAGTGAAAGAAAGAAGAATGGAAACTATTTATAGTTTTTCAAAAGTAACAGTCACCTCATATTGCATCGAGAAATTAGGAGCTGATTCCTCCAAACGTGCAGTCAAAGCGCCACTTGCGCAACTTGATTTTAAATTCAAAATTCAAAGTATTTCGAAACTTTGAATATTTTCAAATTTTAAAAACTTTGAAGGGGGTCTTGTAGGTCCTAAAAATCAAGTTGTACCCATCAAAAAAGCAATGAAAATCAAATTGTGTACCCTTCAAATGAACTGCGCAGGAGACAGATTACACAGAGACTCAACTGCGCAAGCTGAACTGCGCACCCATACAAGCGCGCTTGCTGACATGGCAACGTCATCATTACCTGACATAAAATCAGATCTTCTGATAACTGACAGCCCGAAGAACGAGGAAACTGTTCGTTCCTTGTGCCATACCGCCATGACAGCTGTCTAGCGCGGTCCAGCTGCCAAAAGCCAGCGCATTCCGACAACTCAACCTCAGCGCAATCCGAGTCTTCGCGCAACCCATTGGAAGCATAGTCTGATGCTAGTGCAGTTCAAGTGGCGCTATCCATCAAAATAACTGATATTTCATATGTGGCCTACATGCCATCAATTGCTCACCACGTGGCAACCGTCTGTACACGACCAAGCACATTTCAATCAAACAATGCCACACGTCTCATACAGTTGGCCCACGATCGAGTAACTGCTAGCGCAGTTTGCTGCTTGCGCAGTCCAATGCCTGCGTAATCCATCTTACGTAATCCAAAAATAACTACTAATTAGTTATTTTTTAGAACTCTATAAATAGAGTTTCAAGTCCTTCATTATCGATACCAGATCATTCAAGATCATCACCAGAGATCAGGAGTTCTTGCCAAAGTGCTGCTGCATTCTTCAGAGGCTACCGTCTTCAAAGTTCACATCGTCCAAGGGATAAAGCGATCGTCTTCAGATCGGATTCCTATAGTTGTACTTTCCCAGAATTTAATTGTAATCTTCTTACAAAGTTTGTAAAATAAAGAACACTTTTGTTTTTACAAACATTCGTATTACATATTTTGGAATACGTGTACATATTTTATCTTATATTGTATGTCTCTTTGCTTGGTTTATTGGGTATTTCCATTTGCTTGGCCATAGTTCATCTTGGTTCGGTTTGGCTTGTATTGGTTAGGCTTGGTTCGGTTTTGGTTGAGAACCAACCCACCTACCTACCACCACCACCCCATTTATTAACCCATTCTCCTTTCTCTCTCTTCATTAATCTTCTTCTTCTCCATCATAACTTCTTCACCAACCTGTGAGAGAGAGAGCTTAGGCAAGTGCATCTTGCTTCATGGAGGAAACCAAAATTTTATTGCTCTATTCTCTTCTTTACAGCATTTTACCGTACTTTAGTACTTGGCATTTCTAAATTCCATGACTCAATTTGTGTAGATCTAAGTTTATAGTATTTTAAGATTTCTTGGATTTTGATCTACTTAACATTGTTATTTCCAAGTTTTGATGGTTCTATGTTGTAGAGAATTTCATTCTACCCCAATTTGACCTATGGAAGTCCAGATTTGGACTCTGGATGAAGGTTTTATGGAGCTTGGAAGCATGGCTTCATGGTGTTCTTCTTCTTCTCGAAAATTTGGAGAAGAAGCACAGTTCCACCCGCATATAGTTTTCTGCCGCATAAACTTGCCGTATAGCCTTATGCGGCAAGTTCTACTTCAGCCGCGTGCACCAATTCAGCCGCGTGAGGCCTTGTTTTCCGCTGCCGCATAGAGACCCGATCCAGTCCAGTCGCATAGGGCTGAGGCTACTTTCTGTCGCATGTTCCCCTAGCCTCTTCAGCCGCATAAGAGCGGGACTCCTCCGAGCCGCATGTGACCTATCTATTTCCAGCCGCATGAGCGCATGCCCCTCCGACCGCATAAGCCTTTTTCCCTTCAGCCGCATGCGCAATTGCTTGGGCCGGGCCACATGACCTGGACTGATTGAGCCGCATATGCTCGGTTTTCTTGCCAGCCGCATGTGCCAAGACCATTTAAGCCGCATGAACTCGGGATCCCCCGTGAGCCTCATGGGCTATTAATTCCGAGCCGCGTGGGTTCATATTTTCCAGGCCGCATAAGACCCAATCTACCCCGAATCGCCCTGAACTGCTTGTACCCCTGATTGAATCCAGCCGCATGGACTCTTTTATCTGAGCCGCATGGCTCCTCTTCGTGGCTTGCCTTTGTTATTTTATTATTATTATTTTGTCATTAGTGCTAATTCATGTCTTGTGACTCTCAGTATACCTGGGTCTTTAATGGAATGCTTGTACTAGATTATTCTGTACTTGTGCCATAAACACGACAGTGACCCATAGTGGTGCACTCCTGACAAGAAACCTGACATGATATGATAGTGGCCCGTCGTGGCGCACTCCTGACAAGTAACCTGACATGATATATATCTTGAACAACTGTTGCGACGGCTCCATGACATGACCCGACAAGTATAAATAACCTGGACATCGTGGGCGATTGTGATATTACAAATGAACCAGTCTTGTCTTGCATCATGCTTAGGATGGGACCCCTGAGTACCACGGTCAGGGGTACCTACTGAAACGGACTAAGGCTAATAACTGGAATAATACAGTAGTCATGAAGAGATTTTCCAGCTACAGGCGATCCCGTTACCTGGGCGCGCTAGGGATCTGTAGCCTGCCGTCGAGTAGGGCATATTTTCAGCAAACTGTCATGTGTTGCACCCTTCAAGCTACTTAAGGGTACATGCGTTTCCTGGACGATGTACCCACCTGAATTCAACCCCTAATATTTTGATCTGGGTAACCTGGATGGTCTGCAGGGCTTGTGGCTGTAGAATAATCTCGCTGCATCTTGCTAGTAACTAGGCCTGTGATAACCCTAGTTAGTTAAAGTATCAAGTCGTACTTATTGCTTGGCCGTGATTGATTGAATGGGGAACAATCTGTCTAGTCTTGTCTTGATCCTGTACAAGATGGCTAAATGTCCTAATTTCTTATATTGTCTTGCCGATAAATGGTGGGAAACCAAGTTTCGTTCAGATGAAGGGTTACAACCCCGGTCCTTGTTTGGTTTACGGGTTGTAACCTGGTTATCTGAATAGTCCTATGGTTATCTCGTCGTATATCATCTTGATCTATTATATATTTCCAGTTCTTACTATTTATTATATTCTGTGCTAATTGCTGGTTTTTAGTTCCTAAGTGAAGCTTCCTTTGTGGCACTTGCTCTTTTTGGGGTCTGACCAAGCTGGTTTTGTATGGCCAGATTTTGGTGCAGCTCCAGAGGATCTACCGACCTTCCAGCCCGATGGTGACCACCAGGCGTAACTAGGGCAACGAGTGGGTTATTTTTTTTGCTCTCCCACTTATTTGTAAAAATATTCTTTTAAGGCATTTAGCCGACGAGCATCTATTAGCTCGTATTGCATACCTTACTTACTGTCTGCCTACGGGCTGTAACATGATTGACAGATCCTAGGGTTGATCATGTATGACTAAACTCTTGCTAGTCCTCATATTTTATAACGACTAGCTTCATGATCAGCTGAATATGTAATATTTGGGACGCCTTACTATTGTATATTTGGTGGTCTTACATCTTGTAACATTTATTTACTTGCTTATGATTGAGACACTAGGCTTGTTCATGACCATAAGAGACTGTTGGCTTGTAGTTAAACCCTCATGTATCTAGACAGCCATGACCGTATAGCGAGGTGGGTTGCACTTCAATATACGTAGCTGGCTATGTCTTTCCCCGCTCTCCAGTATTCTGGTTCTGGGGCGTGACATGTACCCCTGCCAAGTAACCTTGACATGTAATCATGAATGCTGTTGCGACGGCTATTTCAACATGCTAGTAAACTTTCCTCTTGACACCATGGGTGAATGTATTGAATGTGCTTGTATAAGCTACCAGTCTTGTCTCGCATCATGTCTAGGGCATGTATCCTTGGTTACCACGGTCAGGGATTCATACTGAATCTGACTAGGTAAATGACTAGATTGATCAAGTAGTTCATATAGAGAGATATTTCGGCTACAAGCAATCTCGTTATCTGGGCGCCTTCTTGATGGACTTGTAGCCTGTTGTCGAGTAGGGCACATTCCAAGCCCACTGTCATGTGGGACACTTCTTGAAATAAGTAAATATGTACACTGTCATGTGTTGCTCCCCTAAGTCATCTAATAGGGTACATTTGTCTCCTGGGCGATGTACCCACTATTATATGTGCATGGGATACATTTGTCTCCTGGGCGATGTATCCACCATAAAATGCTTGTAACTTGCGTCTGGATAACCTGGATAGTCTGCAGGGCTTGTGACGTAGGAATATCTTATTGCATCTTGCTAGTAACTAGGCTTGTGATAACCCTAGTTAGTTAAAGTATCAAGCCGTACTCATTGCTTGGCCGTGATTGATGGATATAGTCCTATCTTGTCTTGTCTTGCCTAGATCCAGTACATGGCTATCTCATGACATACTTGTTTATGCTTACTTATCGATAATTGGTTAGAGACTAAGTTCTGTTCAGGTGAAGGTTACAACCCCGGTCCTTGTTTGGTTTACAGGTTGTAACTTGGTTACCGGAATAGTCCTTTAGTTATCTTATCGTTTATCATCCTGTTTTCTCTAACTCATGTCTTTTGTTATTTCATTTATGTGCTTTTATGTGCTAATATGTTGGTTTTAGTCCCTAAGTGAAGCCTTCCTTGTGGCACCTGCTCTTTCTGGGGTCTGACCCAGCTGGTTTTGTATGGCCAGATTTTGGAGCTGCACCCGAGGTTCTACCTGCATTCCAGCCAGATGGTGACCACTAGAAGAAATCCTGGCAATGAGTGGGTTTTATTTTGCTCTCCCACTCTAGTGTAAATTATTCTTTTGAGGCGTTTAGCCGCCGAGCAAGTGTTAGCTCGTGTTGAATACTTATATTTCTTGTCTGCATACGGGCTGTAACATGATTAACAAATCCTAGGGTTAATTATGTATGACTTTAACTCTTGTTAGTCTTCGCATTTTGTATGACTAGTTTCATGATCATCTGTATATGAAATGTATGGGACGCCTTACTATTGAGTATCTGATGGTCTAACATCTTGTGACTATTATTACTTGCTTGAGATTGAGACACTAGGCTTGTTCTTGACCATAAGAGACTGATGGCTTGTAGATAAACTCTCATACATCTAGACAGCCGTGACCGTATATGGAGGTGGAATACACTTCTATATACGTAGCTGGCTGTGTCTGCCCCCGCTCTCCAGTATTCTGGATCTGGGGCGTGACACTGTAACCACCACTTTTCTAAAACAAGGGTAATTTTAAAACTTTTGTAAATTGATCATGTTAATAATTTATTGGTGAATTTATATTATTTTTGTACCATTTAATTAGATGTAATATGATTTTGGCCTTTTGCTAGTGTAACCTTGGAGCTACTTAGCCTAGAGACCAACCATGACCATGAAGACCTAACCATGTGATTAGATTAGCTAATTACCACTTTTTAGGCTAAGGGTATTTTGGTCATTTGTGATATTTAAATTAATTTGAATTTTGATTAATTAATAATATGCTAATTGAAATATTAAGCCTTAACCTAAAAGTAACCCTAATCTAGATATGATCATGAGCCTAGATATTTCATTAGTAGCTTCCAACTAGATGACAAGGTTAGTAATATCTAGATATTATGGCTAAGTAGATATTTAGCTTCAAACCTACTTGTCATGACCATCCAACAAGATGATTAGGTCTAGCCTAATTGAACTTTAGTTAGTCTCTAGCTAGATTAGAAGAATTAGTTAGAAGGCTTAACTAATTTTTCTAATTAGGAAGAGAGGTTTAATCCCTAACTTGTCCTGACTAAAGAGAGGGGTGAACTCCTCTCCCCACTCCCACCTGCTGCTGCTATCGCCGGACTTTCTGTCGCCGCCGTCGGCCACCTCCAACACCATCATCTCCATCTCCATCTCCATCATCACCATCACCACCACCACCATCATCAAACCCTAACCCTCTTATTCAAAAAAAAGAACAAGAAGAAGGAAGATTGGAAGAAGATGAAGATGGAACAAAGAAGAAGGAAGAAGTAATTGAAGAAGAAGATCCAAGCCCTAGCCCCAATTCCAAACCCAAATTTTCTAAGGCAAGTCCTCCCTCTTTCCCTCTTGAAAATTTTTATAAACTCCTTGTCATGAATCAATATTATCTGGTTTTATTTTCTAAAATTTATGAAATTCATGGATAATCCATATGTATTTTTTATTATTATTATTGAGGATGTAATAAAATTAGGAACACACATATGCATAAAATTAATGCATGCATGTAAAGGACTCGGACACAATTCATGGGACACATGCTCTTTGGTCTATGAAAAGAAGGTTATACGGACACCATGAAATAAGTTTCCTAATATATACATATATATATATATATATATATATATATATATATATATGTGTGTGTGTGTGTGTGTGTGTGTGTGTGTGTGTGTGTGTGTGTGTGTGTGTGTGTGTGTGTGTGTGTGTGTGTGTGTGTGCTCACCTTGAAATAATTAATGCATTCTAGGATTCAAGCTAGAAATTTTATGGTTCTACATGTAATTAGAGAATCTTACATTAGTTAAAAATATCTTTTTTATATTTATATACACATGTTTTCCGGAATTTTAAAATATACTTAGTTTAAATTATCATTGTTATTAACAAAAATAATTATTTTCTGGCACTCAGATGTTGATGTAATCTCAATATTGACTTCTAAGCCAAAGTAAAGGAAAATTGTGGGCCTAAGTATCATATCCATGTATAGATACAAAGTTGTCTTAGTATCTTAAGTTTCTTTTCTTTTTATATCTAAATAATAACATACAAAATTTTTGACCTTGTATTAAGTAAAGTTATTATGTTACGTAAAACATATGTTCTTATAAAGTAAGAACCTTTCTTTTATATATATAAGCTAGAGTAATGTTAGATAATTATGATCTTCTAGCATCACAGAAACTATTGTATGCTTGGTCATCCCTTAGCTTAGAAAATTTAGGCATAAAGTTTAATAGAAATCTACTTATGAATACAAATGATGCTTGAATGTATGAAATTGACACAAGGTATAGGACACAACATGAATGTACACTTCGAATTTAAATTTTGTTGTGGTTATGTATATATAAATGATGTATGACCATGGTCTATGATAAATATACATATGTGAGTCAACACCTACATATATGTATAAATATACCCACTTATACCTTGACACAATACGGAGATGCAAATCATGAATTTATGTCATCATGCATACATATAAGTTTTGCACAACTTAGGAATTCAAATTCATACACCAAAAGGGAGAATACATATGGATTCCGTAATCCCTTGATTAATATGTATACATATGTATGAGTGTTCAATTTTAACATGTTATATAAATTCTGTTCATATTGAAAAATATCCTTAATTAATAGATTTGGACTTCATTTTATAGTAAAAATGGAAATTTTAAGTTCTTATATTATGAGGTAACCATATACTTGTAAATCTTCAATTTTAAACTCCTTTTGTATACCCAAGGAATTGAAATATGAGTTTAAGCTAAAATATTGAGTATACGTGGCAAATAGAGATTAAGTTGTAGATTAGATTTAAATGAGTATAAAAATTAATTCCAAGCCAATGATACAAAGGTTATAAAATTATTTTTGCACATCATGGCACTTGGAAGCGAGAATTTTGATATTATTGTGCTACTAATAACTCTATTTTGATTTTGAATAATATTTAGCAAGCTACAAAGAAACTTCCTTACTCGCGTAAAATTGCTTGCCAAGGTAAGAAACTTCAAACTGCACTCTATATATGATGTTTTGTGAGTTGGTGTTGAGGGTTGCTCCACCGAAGGGGTCGACGAACCCGATATAATATCTGCGTGGTTCCGGTGTTGAGAGTTGCTCCACCAAAGGGGTCGGCGAACTCGGATTTATATTTTTATGTTATATATTCTCTTTTGTGAATTTTCGGAGTCGCCCTATACAAAGGAGACTCTGCCGAAATTTTTGGAAAATTCAAGAGTCAAACTTCCGACCTTCAGAAAAATCGGGTTACTCCCTAAGATCTAAAGTCATTTAGGAAAGATACTTAGAATCAATTAGGAAGCATTGGGCGGGGGAGAACAAACTGAATATCCCTAAATGTCCCGTAACATAATTACAACAAAAAGCTGATCAGTATTTTGTTTGCTCAAGGGAGGCAAACTAAGCCCAAGGGAGGCTATTATTTTGTTTGCTCAAGGGAGGCAAACTAAGCCCAAGGGAGGCTCCAGATTTTTACATCTATTTCGACAGTAACATCGAGTAGATGATTGTTAAGCCCAAGGGAGGCTCCGAATTCACAGCCTAATCCCGGGTTAACGGGATTGTTGACGGGAAATGTTTAGATGAATATTCAGGAATTGTTCTCCAAATTGCATTGCATTTTAGGGTTAGTCTAAGGAGGCATATTTTAATTTTGTCCAAGGGAGGCATATTTCAATTTTGTCCAAGGGAGGCAATTTCAATTTTGTCCAAGGGAGGCAAAATTTATGATAAGCTCAAGGGAAGCTCGAAAATTTTTACATCTACATCGACAGTAACATGTCCTTCAAATTTCATTTCATTCTAGGAGGAAACTACTACATTTTAAATAAAGCCAAAAAGGACGTTTATACTACTTAAATGAATGAAAACTATAACAATGTAAACTTGCATATTCCTATCCTCTTAATAGATAATCTTTATGTTTCATTCCTTATTATATTTATCTGAACCTTCTTTGGTCGAGGACTTGCTTGTCGTTTCTAAACGACCTAGTATTGTTCACTAGGTTTTGTAGCAGTGTACAAAGTGAAGCCGCTATTAGGTACTGAAGGACAACTAGAGATCAAGGAAGTGATGATACCATTGGAGACGTTCAAGTTGGAACAAGAATTCTTTTTATCTACTTGTTTAAGGTATAATTGTATTATTTATAGTTGGGCTCAAAATTGTACTAGGTAGAAATAGTTATGTTTATGTTCAATTAGTTAGAATGTCTTAGTTTTAGATTATTGCTGACTTAAATTTATGTAAGTATGACCTGCTTTTACCTATGCACGAACCTTACGGGCGACAATCGCAAATATGGGTACTGGCGTATTCTTATGTCGCGTAGCTTGGGGATGATGTTACGTACCCGGCCCGCCATAATTCTGGGAGCGGGTCGTGACACGTCTTTTTTTGGTGGCTCATGCAGGTCAGCAAAGAATGGAAAATCTAGGATAAGATGCAGGTCAGACATTGCACAGAGGAAATAGGATAGGGTGCAGGTCTGACAACCCAAGTATAGGATATAGGCCAAGTTCTAGGTAAACCTATGCAAGCTAAGATAAGATGTTGATCAAGATTTTGGGGAGACCCTATAGGCTAAGGTATAAACTTTAAGATATGTTTTAGGAAATATCCAAGAGATACCAAATAGAATAGTTTATGTTAGATTGTATTCCATAGTGTCTTTATAAAATTTTTATAGTGAGTATCTATGATCAGGTGTCCTTACCTAGGTCATGGGTAGTATAAGGATAGACATAATCATTCTAGGCCTATTAAGTTAGGGAGAATAGGACAAGTATTCTCGTCTGAGCTGGTAAAAGAATCTAGAAGACTCCTTAAGAATCTTGGACTTGGTATCTCTAGTAAACCCGGAGTTCATATATATTTTTGAACCATTAGATAGTTAGAAATAGTGAAGGGGTAAGTATAGATATAAATATATATTTTGAATGATTACTGGGTAGGAAAGTACTAGCAATAACTTGTATAGGGTTTTGCCTAATAGTTATTGTATAGAGTATTATATACATATTAAATTAAGAAGCTAATTCCTTATTCCTTACTCCCTCTAGACTTCTATCGGTGCCTAAGTCCTGACTCGTTCTCCTTTATCTGTTGAATTTTCTGCGGTCTGGGTATTTCGCAAACCCAATCTACTTCAAAATTTTCAATTTTGTTGCTTCACTTAACATTCACTAAATGGAAATCTAGAATTGTATCCTCAATCTTTTCTTCTATTTACATCTTTTCTTGGCATCCATATTTCAGGAATTGCCCTCTATCTAATATCTATTATAATTTACTCTTTTGATATTTTTTTCTTTTCTATGAAGTGAATGCTTTGATTGGATTTTGAGTAAATGATATTTATGTGAATGAATACTTGTTGTGTCTTGACATCTAAAATTTTCTAATGAATCGTGAAATAAGAATTTGTTACAGCCATTCGGACTGGCCATCCAAATTGGCGAGGCACATATTCCCGAAACATGATTCAGGAATTCAATAAAATTTTCGGGGATCAAGACATAATTTTTCATAATGAATTTTTGAACATGATATTTGAATTTTGATTTCATTTTACCTTGATATGGAATTTGAAACTATTGTATATATATAAGCTAGAGTAATGTTAGATAATTATGATATTCTAGCATCACGGAAACTATTGTATGTTTGGTCATCCCTTAGCTTAGAAATTTTAGGCATAAAGTTTAATAGAAATCTACTTATGAATACAAATGATGCTTGTATGTATGAAATTGACACAAGGTATATGACACAACATGAAAGTACACTTCGAATTTAAATTTTGTTGTGGTTATGTATATATAAATGATGTATGACCATGGTCTATCATAAATATACATATGTGAGTCAACACCTACATATATGTATAAATATACCCACTTATACCTTGACACAATAGGGAGATGCAAATCATGAATTTATGTCATCATGCATACATATAAGTTTCGCACAACTTAGGAATTCAAACCCATACACCAAAAGGGAGAATACATATGGATTCCGTAATCCCTTGATTAATATGTATACATATGTATGAGTGTTCAATTTTAACATGTTATATAAATTCTGTTCATATTGAAAAATATCCTTAATTAATAGATTTGGACTTCATTTTATAGTAAAAATAGGAATTTTAAGTTCTTATATTATGAGGTAACCATATACTTGTAAATCTTCAATTTTAAACTCCTTTTGTATACCCAAGGAATTGAAATATGAGTTTAAGCTAAAATATTGAGTGTACGTGGCAAATAGAGATTAAGTTGTAGTTTAGATTTAAATGAGTATAAAAATTAATTCCAAGCCAATGATACAAAGGTTATAAAATTATTTTTGCACATCATGGCACTTGGAAGCGAGAATTTTGATATTATTGTGCTACTAATAACTCTATTTTGATTTTGAATAATATTTAGCAAGCTACAAAGAAACTTGATTACTCGCGTAAAATTGCTTGCCAAGGTAAGAAACTTCAAACTGCACTCTATATATGATGTTTTGTGAGTTGGTGTTGAGGGTTGCTCCACCGAAGGGGTCGGCGAACCCGATATAATATCTGCGTGGTTCCGATGTTGAGAGTTGCTCCACCGAAGGGGTCGGCGAACCCGAATTTTTATTTTTATGTTATATATTCTCTCTTGTGAATTTTCGGAGTCGCCCTATACAAAGGAGACTCTGCCGAAATTTTTAGAAAATTCAAGAGTCAAATTTCCAACCTTCAGAAAAATCGGGTTACTCCCTAAGATCTAAAGTCATTTAGGAAAGATACTTAGAATCATTTAGGAAGCATTGGACGGGGGAGAACAAACTGAATATCCCTAAATGTCCCGTAACATAATTACAACAAAAAGCTGATCAGTATTTTGTTTGCTCAAGGGTGGCAAACTAAGCCCAAGGGAGGCTCTTATTTTGTTTGCTCAAGGGAGGCAAACTAAGCCCAAGGGAGGCTCCAGATTTTTACTATTTCGACAATAACATCGAGTAGATGATTGTTAAGCCCAAGGGAGGCTCCGAATTCACAGTCTGATCCCGGGTTAACGGGATTGTTGACGGAAAATGTTTAGATGAATATTCAGGGATTGTTCTCCAAATTGCATTGCATTTTAGAGTTAGCCCAAGGGAGGCATATTTCAATTTTGTCAAAGGGAGGCATATTTCAATTTTGTCTAAGGGAGGCAATTTCAATTTTGTCCAAGGGAGGCAAAATTTATGATAAGCTCAAGGGAAGCTCGAAATTTTTTACATCTACATCGACAGTAACATGTCCTTCAAATTTCTTTTCATTCTAGGAAGAAACTACTACATTTTAAATAAAGCGAAAAAGGATGTTTATACTACTTAAATGAATGAAAACTATAACAATGTAAACTTGCATATTCCTATCCTCTTAATAGATAATCTTTATGTTTCATTCCTTATTATATTTATCTGAACCGTCTTTGGCCGAGGACTTGCTTGTCGTTTCTAAACGACCTAGTATTGTTCACTAGGTTTTGTAGCAGTGTACCAAGTGAAGCCGCTATCAGGTACTGAAGGACAACTGGAGATCAAGGACGTGATGATACCATTGGAGACGTTCAAGTTGGAACAAGAATTCTTTTTATCTACTTGTTTAAGGTATAATTGTATTATTTATAGTTGGGCTCAAAATTGTACTGGGTAGAAATAGTTATGTTTATGTTCAATTAGTTAGAATGTCTTAGTTTTAGATTATTGCTGACTTAAATTTATGTAAGTATGACCTGCTTTTACCTATGCACGAACCTTACGGGCGACAATCGCGAATATGGGTACTGGCGTATTCGTATGTCGCGTAGACTGGGGATGATGTTACGTACCCGGCCTGCCATAATTCTGGGAGCGGGACGTGACATGTAGTGGACCTTTTCCCTTGCCCAAAACCCTAATCCTAACATCATATGTCAGCCCACATTTTTATAAAGCCCCACTTCATCTTCTTCCTCTTTCTATTTTTATTTCAAGCCCCAATTTAGGAGCTTTTTCTCCTAAATTGCTCATACATCCAAATTCTCTCCAAATTGAGACAAATTCATTTCATTCTCTCCCCCTTGGAGAGGAGAAGCCTCTATTGGCTAGCTAAGAGGGGATTGGAAGGATTTGGAGCCTTGAAGCTTGGTGGAGATCTAGATCTAGGAATTTTACATTGGAAATCCATCTCCTTTTTGGTATGAGCTCTCTAAACCCTTCAATTTCATTTTATTAGTGTAACTACATTCATTTAGGACCCCATTTGCATTAGGATACCATTAGAGAGGAGTTGAGGGCCTCCTCTTCCTATTTGAAGATTTTTTCCATTTTATTTTGATACAAATTGGGAGAAATCGAATTTGTGACCACCAAGTGTTCGATACGTGTCCCCAAAGAAACTTTCGTGTCCTTTTTGAGTCGAGATTGGGTGTTTGTGTCCTAAATAGGATACATGGTGTTGTGTCATGGTATCTTATGATACTCATGGTTAGATTTGGGTATATACATGTGTTTCTTTTGTCCCAAAACAACCAAAATTTGTCATAATATTTATCCATGTTTTTAGTAGCAATAGCAACTTAGAAAAGCCATAACTTTTAGCTCAGAACTTCGATTAATCTTTTATTTTTTTAAAAGAACCGTATCGAAGTTATTGTCACGCCCCAGAACCAGAATACTAGCAAGTGGAGACGGACAAGGCCAGCTACGCAATCCCAAAGTACACCAGTACTCTGAAATAATGTATAAGCTGTCACGACATGGGGGTTACTTCTACAAGCCAACAGTCGATCCTAGGTTAAAAAATCCTAGGTATCTCAATCACAGACAATTATACAAAGTACAAGAAGTATGATCATCAGACATACAATAGTAAAGCGTCCCAAACCATTTATACATGGATGATCATGAAGCTAGTCATACCAAAATAGAGAACTAACAAGAGTAATAGTCATACATGATAAGCTCTAGCTATAGTCTAGAATACGCACATCATGTTTGGTCCCGTAGGCTAAATATCAAGAACCAAAACACGAGCTAAACATGTGCTCGGAGGCAAAACACCACAAAAGAATAATGTACATAACCAGTGGGAGAATGAAATAAGAAACCCACTTGGGTACTCTGGTGCTCTGGATGGTCACCGTCGAGTAGATGGTGCGGAAGATCCTCTGGGCTCCTCTATTAGATCTGGCCAAACAAAACCAGTGGGGTCAAACCCCAAATAGCAAGTACCACAAAGGAGACCAAACTATGAACTAAAACCAGCAATCACTAAAATCAACAATTAGAGATTCAAATGAGTAAGTGCAGATCGAGACTCGTGCACTACCAATACACTTATCCCGAACATAGGAAGACAATAAATAAGCATCTTGGAGCATAAAGTAGTTAACATGTGACATAATATAAAGTGTAGACATGTTAAGTAAACAAAAGCTTGAGAACATGTAAAAGCAATTGAACATGTGAACTTGTGAGATAGCCGGGTCATAAGAGCATGTTGACCCGGCATAGGGAGTCATGTATAGCTTGAGAGAGAACTGAACATGTGAGCATGTGAGATAACTGAACATGTAAGCATGTTAGAACAAATAATAGAATGACAATGATATGATGACTTAGGAACTATTTCGGAAGTCAAGTTACAACCCTTAAACCAAACAAGGATCGGGGTTGTAACCCTTCTCCAGAACAGAACTTAGTCTATGATCATTCATTGACAAAAGTAAAGCATAAACCATAGTGCACTGAAATAAACATGCAAACACTGCCTAGACAAAACTAGACTGGACTGGACTGACTCCATCCATCAATTACGACCAAGCAATGAGTATGACTTAATACATTAGCTAACTAGGGTTATCATAAGCCTAGTTACTAACAAGATGCAAAGAGATTTCCAAGTCCAGTTACCCGTCTGCTGCTACCTGAGTGACCCCAGCAAAAGAAAAATAAGTATAGCAGATACACTGCAGTAAGATACATGTGTCCTAAGGAGGCGCCCCACTCGACGGCGGACTGAAAGTGTGCTCATCATGACAGATAGCTCCAAATCCCATGTATATATATATATATAAGGCCGGGATCAAAGGGGCAACAGGTAACTGGGAAAGTCTCTTCATGAACTACTTGATCAATCTAGTCATTAATCCTAGCCAGATTCAGTATGAATCCCTGACCGTGGTAATCAAGAATTCATATCCTAGACATGATGCAAGACGAGACATGTAGCTTGTGCACGCATACATAATACATTCAACTACGGTGTCCAAAAGAGATGTATTAGCAAGAAGAATAGCTGCCGCAACAGTAACTTGATTATACATGTCATGTTAGGTTTACTTGTCATATCAAGAGTGCGTCACAATGGACCACTATCAAGAGTTATCATGTTAAGGTTGCTTGTTAAGAGTACGCCACGACGGGCCACTATCATGTTATCATGCAAATACATGTTCAAGAGTGCACCACGACGGATCACTATCATGTGAAGCAGAGAAAGACATGTTCAAGAGTGCACCACAACGGATCATTATCATGTAAAACAGAGAAAGACATGTTCAAGAGTGCACTACAACGGGTCTCTATCATGTAAAGCAAAGAAAAGGCATAAATCATGAGTGCACCACAACGGGTCACTATAAAGAAATTCTAATCATGGCATAGATTGTAAGGTACAATAAATCTGGAAAAGAATAAAAACACATATCATATCACATAATAAATATTCGAAAGGAAGGACATATCCTGACATGTGAGAGGGGATAAGTATAAGCAACTAATTGGCATAAAATAATAATTGATTTTGTGCTAGTGTTAAGAATGTAAGGAGGTACAATTATTCTTTAACTGTACAATATTATCAAATCATGTTAAGAAATTCATTTATTAAAGAAATATCAAACTATTAAGTAGGGTCGTCGCAATTTAGGCCAAGATAAAAAACATGCAATAAAATCATAAGCTCCATATCAAGAATGAAAGAAACTTGCATAAAATAGTTGGTAACATATTCTTGAAGCCAAGGAAAAGATCTACAACTTTTTTGTTGGAAGTTGGAAGAAATTCGGGCCACAAATCAACGAAATAGGACATAAAACAGCCAAAAACAGCCAAAACATGCACTATGCGGCATTCTGCGACACTATGCGGCCTTCTGCGGCACTATACAGCCTTCTGCGGCACTATGCGGCCTCCTGCGGCACTATGAAGCCTTCTGCGGCACTATGCGGCAGGCTGCATCACCAGGCTGCACTATGCGGCAGGCTGCACTATGTGGCAGTCTGCACTATGCGGCAGTCTGCACTATACGGCAGGCTGCACTATGCAGCACTATTCATGCGATACTATTCATGCGGCGCTATTTATCGTTCATGCCAGAATCAGGACAGATGAACTAGAAAATGCTCAAATCTTATTTTGACCATAACTTCCTCAAAACAAGTCGAAATCTAACTTTTCAAAGGTCTATTTTGGGTAAAATCGAATTCTCTACAACATAGAACAATCAAAACTTGAAAATAATAAAATTTAGTTGATCAAAACCCAAGAAAATCGAAAAGGCTATAAACTTAGATGTACAAGAATCCATCCATGAAAATCAAAAACTCGAAGTTCTAAAGATGCTTAGAATCATGTAAGGAAGAGTTTAGAACAAACAAAATAACATTTGTCCAACATTTGGCAAGGTGTTCTTGCCTTTGGTTGGAGGAGAGAATGAAGAGGAAAAGATGAAGAGAATGAAAATAATGGAGGAGAGAGAGAGAGAGAGAGAGAGGAGTTGGGTTTTATACAAACCTTCTCATCTCAAACCCTGCTTAAAACAAACCAAGCCCAATACCAAGTTGAACCAAACAAAATTAAACCAAGTCAAGTTTAACCAATACTTTGGAAAAAAATTCAAAATATTCGAAAATCGAGAAATACGAAATACGGCTCAAAATACGTACCTCTACATAAATACTGATACAATGAGACGAGTCTCACAGTTATCTTTCAAACTATATATAATAATAGGCCAAAATCATTCTACAACTTTGTGTAAAACTGTTTGAGTGTCAGCTGTACGAAAGACGAACGTGTTTCGGTATTTTCGCGATTTCGGGAGCTTTCAGACACAAAAATGCGATCCGTTTGAAGTTTCGAAAAACTAACACGAAGGGCTACGGCATACTTTAATCCTAGAATTTAGTGAAGGCCTAATTGGTACAGTATTAATTTTAAGTAGAAAAGTGACTATACGACATAGACATTTTGTGTAACATATGAGCCTATGTAGTATGGATATTAAGTGAATGTAGGTATCATAGGTTGTCGAGTATATATATATATATATATATATATATATATATATATATATATATATATATATATATATATATATATTCTACTATATAGGAAAACTTGGATGGTAAAAATTTTGAATTCCGAAAATACCCTTGCTTATATATACTAATTAAAAACTGTTCATTAATTTTAATAAAGACAACTTAATAATTAAGAAGACTACCCTTTGGTCTTCCAAAAGTGTCTTCCTAAGTTAATTAAAATAATATTAAAATACGTGCAAGGCACGTGCACATATGCTAGTATATAAAAAAAAACATATATATATATATATATATATATATATATATATATATATATATATATATATATTTTTATATATATATATATATATATATATATATATATATATATATATATATATATATATATATATATATATATATATATATATTTTTTTTTAATATATATATATGTATATATATATATATATATATATATATATATATATATATATATATATATATATATATATATATATATATATATATATATATATATATATATATATATATATACATATTACCTAACAATTTTATATATATATATATAAAATTGTTATGTAATATGTGTTAGTTAATGTGTGTTAATGTTGATACAAATGGTTATCAAGTGAACAAAATATAGATAAGTTATGTGTCAAGGTATTAAAGTTTTGGACAAGCTACTAGTGTGATACTTGGGTACCATGAGAATATTGGTATAGTGACACTCAAGTATCATGAGTAAGGATAAATGAGTATTGGGACTTGAGTAAGGTATCCTATTTGGTATCAAGTATTAGTATTAGAGTTACTTGGATAAGTATCTAGGAGGATAAGATATTTGTCAAGTTACTAAAATATTGGGTATTAGAACTAGGTAATAAATAATATCAAGATGTCAAGTGCCAAGAGTAGGATGAGTGAGTCCATGTATGTATGATTGGTAGGGTATGGTAAGCATATGATATCTTGGGAAAAATTTGATAGGTAATAGAATAGAATGGTATATTGATATATAGGTATATAATATAGGTAAATGGTAAATGTTAAATATGGGTAAAGGACATATTGGTATATGTTATGGATCGATAAAGATAATTGTATATGTGACATGCATTGGATACATCTATGGATATATAAAGGATAAATTGGCTAAAGTAATCTTAGATAGTAGGGAACTAGTAGGGATGTAAGATATATATATATATATATATATATATATATATATATATATATATATATATATATATATATATTGTATAGAAGTGTCGGATTTAGATATATGTTATGTGATGTATATAGCTATATTTAGAAATCACTACCAGAATAAGTCATATTAGCGACGCCAGAATACGTCGCTAAAATGACAAAAAACGTCGCTACAATGGTTTACCGATGTATTTAGCGACGTTTTTCTGTGGCCGCGAAAAGCCATGTCGCTAACAGGCAAAACGTCGGTAATCGTCGCCATTACCGACGCTTACCGACGTCAGTAAACGTCGGTAATTGACCGACGTTCACCGACGCCACGTCGAAAAAATGGCGACGTTTCAAACGTCGGTCAACGTCGGTGAATTTTAGCAACGTATGCTAGTTGTTACCGACGTTCACCGACTCTATAGGCGAGGGAAATACTGGGACGCTAAACGTTGGTAAAGTCGATAAACGTCGGTATACCTGGTGATTTACCGACATTTAGCTGCATCGCTAAACGTCGGTAAATGTCGCTAAACATCGCTAAATTACAAAAAAATAAAAAAATAAATTATAAAATGTCCATAGAATCACATTTTCTACCTGCAGTTCAATAAATAACAAAAAAACCACAAGCACATTTTCTTCCTGGGTTCGCCGACCCTTTCGGTGGAACACTCAATACCGGTATATCACAATATACATATGTATCAACGCAAACAAGAGTAAAAGTCTACAACCAATATATGATGAGATACCAACACAACGTACACTAAAATATCCAAAGTCGGTAAACGAATATCCAAAGTATATAGCCAATATCCACATGAATCCACAACCAATAATAAAAGTCTACACAAACAAATAATCTACAACCAATACTGAAACAACATAAACAAACACTAAAAAAATACTACAATCTCGTAAAACAGTCATAACTCGGACTACTGTGGATCTGGAGGAGGAGGGGCACCCCCGCGCCTCAAGGATAGGAACATCTCGTACTCCTCCCGTGAAATCGTCACCGATGAAGAAGGTAGTGATGTCGGTGGAGTCGGAGGTAGTGACGCCGGCGGAGTCGACGACGATGAAGGCGCACCCGGAGGACAATAACGCACCAATGCTGCTAGTCGCTCGTGGTAGGAATGCATAGTAGATAACAGCCTCGTACTGCTATCAACCATCGAATCCTGTATCAATGTGAGCCTCTCCCCATGGACAGCTGTGATGCCTGTAGATCCGTCATGCTGTGTTTCGTCGACGCTCTAAGATCAGTGACGTTCCGCTCTGTTCTCTCAGTCACATCCCTGAGCTCCATAATGCTGCGGTCGAGCGTATCCAATCGTGCTACGAGTGCAGCATCGTTCGTCTGGTGCTGCTCTTGTATCCGTCGTAGCAGCTCATCACGGACAGACTGCACCATCTGCTGGACTCGGGCAGACTCCTGGGAGGGCTGTGGGCCATGCACACTAGCATGTGAGGCCCTAGAGGATTGTGTCACAACTAAGGCGCCATAGGATCCCGTACCGTAGTACGTACCCCTGTGGAGACCACCAGCGGTGTTCACCCACAGCTCGTCCTCCGACGAAGTTGGAGCGGGCTGCGAGAAAGTACCGGCCTCTCCCGCAGCAGGTGTACTGGCAGCCGCCCGCTCCTTAAGCCGTTAAAACTCGACCTAGAAAACATGGATACTCTATAACTTCTAATGTCTAATGTACTTATTATTACTAACTACATGAATATCTATTTGCATGCATATTTACTAAGTTATATAAAAACTAACACGAAGTATTAAAATTAATAAATAGAATTGTAATACTTACATAGGTATGCTCCGCCCTCTCGTCAATAAGCTTTCCGTCCTTTCGATGTGTTGCTAGGAAGACAGTCACCATATTGGGGTCATCATCCCTCCTTACCTGTAATTAAATATATCACATTTTACTAATTTATCGAACTTGCCTTAAAATAATATTTCTGAAATAAAAATACATACCAAACAACAAAAATGTTCCGTCATCGGAATCGACCCACCGCACCACTTTGATTCCTGCTTCCTAGCCGCCTTAGCCTTCTCAGACTTTTCCTTGTACCTTGGCTCGTTGAATCGAACCTTTATCGTAGTCTACTGCTCAGGGGTGATCCATCATTGGATCGGCTTTTCGGCACGATAACGAGTCTTTTGATCATTAATAGCGTCGCAGATCAGCTTAGCAGCGACGGCAGGAAACATCCCCTCGATAATCTCGGCCCGGTGCGGTGGATAGAAAAATATATCCTAGAC
The DNA here is from genome assembly GCA_029216955.1 of Iris pallida. Lineage (NCBI taxonomy): Eukaryota > Viridiplantae > Streptophyta > Magnoliopsida > Asparagales > Iridaceae > Iris > Iris pallida. The sequence continues at coordinate 21,308,354 of JANAVB010010199.1, forward strand.
GAGTACAAACACAATATTTATCAGTTATATATAATATAATAAAATTATATGATTTATGTTAAAAGCAAATATATTTTAATCTTGAAGTGCGCAAACCAGTAGGCTTTCATCTCGTCCGGAGCATCAGAGTAGTTTATCCAAGGACCACTATAATTAATCCTCAAGAAGTGGGTTAGGCGTCTCTGTACCGACGGGGGACGATATCTATACAGACATATTATATTCATGAGAAAAGTTAATTTATGATAAACACAGAAAAAATGATAAACCAAAATACTTACTTTGTACCGTCGGCCCAGATCTCCGTCCTCGTCTCCTCCGGAGGTGCGCATGCATCATCTGCCAGATACTGGTCGGTCGTCGGCTCAGCCTCCTCCATCTGCTCATCTGTTTCCATTGTCGTATCAGCAGGAGGAATGCTAGACGACGGAACAATGTCAGGCCTGGAACTACTCGTCCCAGGAGATATGCCACGTAGTGTCGGGGCAGACGAAGGTACTGTCCGATACACAGGAGTACTAGGTGACGAGGATCCAGAGCCGTTACTAGTAGGAGGTACCGAAGGAGTATCCTATCCTCTGCCAGTACCAGTACCCCGTGTCCTATGTTGGGACATACGGAATGATCCGCGATGACCTGTCATACCTGATAGCAACATATGATGAGATACAACAAATAATAGTACATTAGAAATATAAAAATACAACAAAGATAATATAATAACCAAGACAACATATGATGATACATTTTACAAAAAATATCGAAGTCTAGATAATATATTCTACAAGAAACATCTAAGTTCAGATAGTACATTCTACAAGAAACATCTAAGTCCAGATAGTACATTCTAAAAGAAATATCTAAAAAATGAAAGTACATCTCCCTCAATCATCTTCAGAATATTCATCTTGTTTGTCTTCTTCGACCTCATCTTCCTCTTCCTCCTCATCATCATCTTCAGTTTCATCTTCGCCTTCGTCGGCTTCGCCTTCCTCTTCAGATAATTCTACATCTTCTATATTAGTCGTATAATACGTAACTTTCGTGGATTCTACATCAACAATATTGGTTACAAGAGGTAGCTCGTCCTCCTGAAAAGCTTTTTCGTCAACATCAAAAGTATCTCTAGCTTTAGTCTTGCATACTGCCCACTAGTCAGACTTCGTTGCTCCCCATCTCGGATAAGCTGTGAAGTACACGAGCTGAGCCTGAGTTGATAGGACAAATGGTTCGTAGCCTTGATATATATGCTTGTAGTTTATATCCACAAGACCATGCTTGTCAATTTTCCAATCTTGATTTTCAATCGGATCAAACTATTCACACTTGAACAACACGATCTTTACTGGTTCTCTGCCATAATTATATGTCAACTCCACAATCTCTCGCAAGATGCCAAAGAAATCATTTTCTGGATCGACATCTTTGTAGTTCGAAGATTTGATGCACAAACAACTATTTTTTGTAGAATCAAGATCCAGAAAGCTGTCTCTGATCGGAGCATTTGTCGACTTGAACCTAAAGCCATTGACACAGTAACTTGGCCATATTTTAACAAAAGTAATTGGTCCCTTGGCAAGAGTTCTAATTAATTCAATCTCTGGTGAAATTAGACGATCGACCTGAATACCAAAGAAGAGATAGTAAGTTATTTATTGCACAGTTGCATTAGATGAGGCCAGTAATTACCGAGTTGCTTACATATTCGCTCAACCATGAAAGAAAATGACGTCTCACTTCTTGTTCTAATGCTTCGTCCATTAGGTAGGGTCTAACCGACCTCAACTCATCATTATATGTGCTGAAAAACACCGAAGCAACCGTCGATTAGTACAATAATATTAGCTTATACTATTATGTTGAGATGACATAAACTCATCATTAATTACTTACCCCTCTAGCTTCTCCACTTCATCCTCGTTACAATTGAGTAATATAAACAACTGAGTAGTGCTTATCTCTTCATCATTCAAATATCTCTTCTTTATTTTCTCCGAAGGCTTTCCGGACGCATTGAATACTTTCATTATTCCATCATTAGATTCTTGATATCTGTCGTCGTTTCTTGGAGCCTTCGTTCTATTCGTAGCAACATGAGGATTGAAATACGTCGAGCAGAAGTTTGTAATCTCCTCGAGAATATAGGCTTCACAAATAGAACCCTCGATAGGAAAGATAAATTGGCAAATGCTCCATGGAGTCGAAGAATTGGCAAATGGTACATCCACCGATAACCGACGGGCCCACCAACACGTGCCTCGTAGGAAAGATGAATTGACAAATGCTCCATGGAGTCGAAGAATCCAGGAGGAAATACCATCTCAAGCTTGCACAGTGTTACCGTAAATGCTCCATGTCGCTCCATGCACACGCCCTCCTCTTCGGATTCCGGTCCGACCCCTTCGTGTAGACTGTCCTGCTCACCGTCTACTCTCGACGCGGCTCCAACGACCATGCCCTGCAGGTGTTTGACAGAATTCCGTACACGGACTTCATTTCCTGGACCGCCGCCGTCTCGGGCCTTGCCGCCCTCGGACGCCCCGTGACGGCCCAGCGCGTCTCCGCCTCCATGAGGCCCCATACCGCCCCGAATGTCGCCACCGTGGTCTTTGTCATGTCCTCCTCCGCCGGGCTCGGGTCCCTGGCATTGTCCCGATGCCTGCACGCCTACGTCGAAAAGGCCGGGTTCGGAGGTCGCGTTTTCGTTCAGAACTCCCTGGCGCTGGCCCGGTGCCTGCACGCCTACGTCTAGAAGGCCGGGTTCATGTCCGTGCCATCATGGCACGGGTTATCCACTAATATATATAGTAATGTGGGGTTTATATATATATATATATATATATATATATATATATATATATATATATATATATATATATATTTTATATATATATATATATATATATATATATATTGTATAATAGTGTGGGGTTTAGATATATGTTATATGATGTATATAGCTATATGTATATATGTAGTAACCTATCTACTTTGTGACAGTCTTGAGATTAGCCTAGATTTGACCCAATAGCTTTAAAGGACTAGTTTGACTAGAGTTTGACCAAACCATAGAATGTGGACCTAGTTTGACTAGAATGTTGACCAAGGGTTGACTTGACCTAGATTTATCTAGAATCATGTAGATTACATTATATACTTCAGTTATTTCATATTGAACACATCATAACCTGTGTTGCTCTAAATAGGACTCAGTTACTCCTGTACGTACATCTATTCTAATCAGTCGTTCAGGATCTCAGGCGAGTACATTCTCTGATCGTTTTATACTTGTTAGAACTTATATTCTTGCTCTAGATTACTTTACTTGATGTTGTCACGATGTTATCACAGATTAGTACTATATGGGTCTTTTTATGAGATGTTATCCCCAAGCGGGTGCATCGGGTATTTCATGTTCATGTACTTTATCATGTACATCATGTACTCCTAGGACTCGTATCTATTTATGTATACACATGTTCTTATGTGCCTTCATGTATACTCATGTGCAATCATGTACACTCATGTTCACATGAGCTTCTTGTATAAAGTAGTTATTCATGTGCAATAACGTAACTTAACTGGATCCTTGCGTATTGATTGGGGTAAGGGTGAGTAGAAGTGGTTATGTGATCATTATCCCCAGTAGGTATTCATGTACAACTCCGTAGCTTATTCATGTACAACCCAACCTATTTACATAATCATCTTGTGCTCTAAATCACTTTGTCACTTACAGTTCTTACTTAACATATAGATATTTCCAGTTTACAAATATCTCTCTTATCTTTCATGTATATTTCTTACAGTTCATGTATCTTACTCTATTACTTGTTTTACATTTCCTGCATTGATATGAACTGCGTGAGAGATATGTATTCGTTTCTGTCCTGGCTAGACTTGTTAAAAATATTACAGATGACACCGAGGAGTTCTATCCTACTTACTACGGAGTAGACCTAGATGACACTTGTGAGTTGGACCCACAGGAGGATCCAGCTCTAGCTGAGGACATCACCCCTATTGCCGAGGCTAGATAGCTAGGCTTTATCTTATTTCTTTATGTCTTGTATTTGACTTTATGAGTTGTATTATTTCTGGATGTTGTGTCATTTAGACACTTAGACTTATTTTCTTCTGTTTGTATGTTCTCTTTGAGATTTTATATCTATCTTATCGTGCCTTTTATCTACCTCTAGTGATGTGATTGAGTTGTATCTTCTGAGATTGTCCTCCGTTTGGAGAGTATATTATATTTGTGTTTAGTTGTGATTGTGACCTAGAGGAGCGTTCTACCGCCGACACTGCGACGTAGGCTCGACGTACCTACTTCTCGTGCCCCTACACTGGTTGCGGGTCGTGACAGTCTCATCTGAATCTGAGATCTAGTTTGCATCAGTATACCCTTCCAACACGTATGGGTATCCTCCATAAAATAATTCATAGGATAACGTTCCCTTAAGGTATCTCATTACCCATTCTAAGACAGTCAGTCCAGTGTGAACTATTCAGATTGCTTGTGTACCTACTAAGTTTTTCTACTGCGTAGGAAACATCAGGTTTGTACGATTAGTAATATAGTACAAACATCTAATTGAGAATACTTCAGCTGAGCCACACTGTCTCCTTTGTTCTTCTTCAACTTGCTACTTGCATCATATGTAGTGCTTACAGGTTTAGAATCAAAGTAGTTAAAAAATTTTAATTACCTTTTTCAGCAGGTCCTAAATCTTTTATATCAAAATTTTGAGACATAAATATTTTGATATAATAAATAATATCCATGTCAGTGCCAAAAATAAGAATGTCATCAACATATATGCACAATATTACGCATGAACTGCCAATAGTTTTGTTATATACACATTTATCAGAATCATTAATAGTAAAACCATAAGATAGAATTACCTTATCAAATTTGTCATGCCATTGCTTTGGCGCTTGTTTCAGCCCATAAAGAGATTTAATCAATTTGTATACCTTGTTTTCTTGTCTTGGAACAACAAATCCTTCAGGTTGTTTCATGTAAATCTCTTCTGTAAATTTACATTCAAAAAAGCAATTTTTACGTCCATTTCATGAATAAACAGTTTATGGATAGATGTAATAGCAATTAACATTCTAATTGTGGCAATTCTAATAACTGGAGAGTAACTGTCAAAGAAGTATACTTCTTCCCTTTGTTTGAACCATTAACCTTCATTTGAATTTCTCAATAGATCCATCAGGACTTAGCCTTTTTTAATTAAAAATTTAAGTTTAGGGAGCCCTATAGACGTAGCCTTTTTCAATAGATTTAAAGTACTGCAAGGCATGTCAACAAAAACTTTAAACAAGCCCCTATAGACGTAGCCTTTTTTAATAAAATTTCTGTTTAGGAAGATTACAACTCTTCCACTCAAAAATAAGTTTGTAGTCATGCTTATTTAGCAAAAAGAAAAAAATCAGAAAAAAAGTTTTTTTTGACGTCCGGTACGTGCTGCACATTATGCAAAGGAAAAATCTTATCCGAAGACAACTTGAGATTCACTCTTCCCTTTGCAAGCACTATGGTAGTATTTAAGTTTCCTATAGCTACTGATTCGCCTTACTTAACATGCCGATAGATGAAAAATGAATCACAGTTAGGACATACATGGACATTTGCATCTGTATCAACCCACCAATTAGTAGGCTGATATGAGGCATCAAAACCAGAACATACCGTTATAGACCTCTAATCATCGGTACTGATAGATTCAATCTCGGCTATGACAACATGAGCTTAAGGAATAACATGAGCGTCTGTAGCAAGAGCTCGACGATCATGATTCTGAAATCCCTGACTCTTCTTCTTGTGGCGATATTGCCTAGCAAAGTGGCCAAGCTTATCACAGTTGTAGCCTTCCCGTTGTGGCCTGTTATCTTTTCCAATAACAGGTTTTGGCTTAAGCAACTGTTTCTTTGCAGAGTTCCTGTTTTGGAGTTGTTTCTCTGTTGATTGGGTTGGCTCCTAGGCTTTTCCTTGGATTAAGCTATATATAACTTTGCCTCGCATTCAATACTAAGAGGTTTCTTCCAAGTTTTACTCTTTTTTTCAATGCAAGAAGAAACAAACAAGTCATTTAAGGACATGGGTTCCTTATTGTGTTTCAATTTCAAGCCAAAGGCTTTCCAAGACGGAGGCAATATATTGATAAATGCAGCAATTAAAAATTATCAGCAAGTGACTTGTCATTTTGAGAAAGCTCGAGAATAATCGTTTGTGGGGTGTTAGTCTGTTCAACAACAGACTTCTCATCATGTCACTCCCCGATCACGATATACGTATTCTTTCATGAATTCTGTACATGGTATCATGTATTTAGCATATACATAATTCTATTTATTATTTATTAATGGTTGCATGTAGCTTTTAAGCATGTCATTAGTGGAATGGTTAGAGCATGTTTAGAGATTAGGGTTTTCTTAAGCCAACCCTCACCCACTATAAATAATCTCTTTCACCCTCTCTTTCCTCATTCACTCTCTCATTCATTTCCCTCAACCACCAACCCTCATAGGCAAGTACAACTTGCTCAAAAGTGGAGATTCGTGCATTTTTCATTCTTAATTTTTTCTTTGATATTATTTGTCTATATTGTTCTTCTCATCATCCTCTACAAGTTTAGTACTTAGTATTTTCGGTTTTAATGGATTAATTCTTGTAGATCTAAGTTTATGTCATTCTCAGTTTTTCTTGGTTTTGATCTATTAAACTTGCTTGTTTTCAAAAACTAATTATTCCATGTGGTAGAGAATTTGATTCTACACAATTTTAACCTTTGAAAAGTTAGATTATGACTTTTTTGAGGAAGTTATGGCCAAAATAATATTTGGACATCTTCTATGTTCATCTGTCCTGGTTCTGGCAGGGACGATGAATAGTGCCGTAGGAATAAATAGTGTCGCATGGAATAAATAGTGCCGTAGGAATGAATAGTGTCACAGGAATGAATAGTGCCGCATGGATGAATAGTGCCGTATGGATGAATAGTACTACAGGAATGAATAGTGCCGCATGGATGTATAGTGCCGCATGAAATGAATAGTACCGTAGGAATGAATAGTGCCACATGGATGAATAGTGCCGCAGGAATGAATAGTGCTGCGTGAATGCATAGTGCCACAGAAGGCTGCATAGTATCGCAGAAGGTCGCATAGTGCTGCAAAATGTCGCATAGTGCCTATTTTGGCTGTTTTTGGCTGTTTTATGTCCTATTTGACTGAATTGTGGCCAAAATTTCTTCCAACTCCCAACATGAAAGTTGTAGATCTTTGTCTTGACTGCAAGAATCTTTATATCCCACTTTAACCAGAATTCATATGTGACTTTGGCACCTTGTGCACCTTGCACCTTACACATTGCCCGTGCGCCGTTTGGGCCACTTCATGACTTGCGAGCACTTCATACCCTAAGTGTGTAGTGACTTTTTGTTCTCTTCCCTCTTGTGTCTTGGTCCTCATTCCTGATCTGACTACCTATGCGTGTGCTGGATAACCCTATGTGTGTACTAAGGTACTATCTATGTGAGCACCGAGGTGCTATCCTATGTGCTAAGTGTTCCTACGTGATACCTGCCAGTACCTCCAAGAGTCCAGCATTTATATAGCGAATGGTCGGTAGCAATGACATGGTATCTATTGTGTGTTGCATTACACCAAGAAGGAGGTACATACGTATGACTCATGAGCCAGTACAGATCCCTTCTTGGGGTACTCGTACAATGTATGACATCTAAGGGAGTGAGCATGTGACCACGACATGTGAACTTCGAGGATAACCTAGGGATTAACTAGGCAACTAACTTGGTAGATGCATTGGGTGAGAAAAATCTCGAGATCGTGCCATACTAGCCACCTCACGTCCAGTCCTGACGTGTCGGGTTGGCCGCCACGGATATGGTTTTATTCGCCTATAGAGGATGGATATATCCGACTTCTACGAGCTATGTGTTATATGTTTTAGCGCGGTAGACCTCCGGGGGACCGGTGCATAATCAATGTGCTATATGTTTAATGGTTTGGCTAGCCCTGCTGGGTTGACACGATCTGAGGATTCCTTTTAATCAGTATCGCGGAGATAACTCCACCAATTATAGAAAGCCGCAGGAATGAATAGCCGCTTGAAAAACGACTTGAATATGCCTTGTAACTTCCGTTAGTAGCCGAGGGACATGGACATCATGGTTCGTGGTCCAACCCATGTCCTTGTTTTGTTGTTGGGTTGGGCTATCGTGCTGTGACAGGCTGTGGACCGAGGTTACGACCGGAAGCTTTTATTATTACTAGTAGTATTATTTTATGCTTGGGTTTTATCTCACTCTTTTGTGGTCCCTTGTGGTACTTGCTATTCGAGGCTATTGGGCCAGATCACGTAACAGAGCCTGAGGATCCGACCTTCCTCCTTTACGTCAATGGTGCATACTAGAAGCATGGCTGGCGGGGGACTCGAGTGGGTTTCTTCTCCACCACTCTAGTATCTTTACTTATGTTCTGGCGTTTAGCCACGGCACCTGTTTAGCCGGCTAATCAAGATATTTTGTCTTTTACATAATTTGTAATTAAATCAGACTGCAGCTGAATACAATTATGTACCTATGACTCTCTGGGCTAGATAACTTATAAAGCTAGATCCCCATGATCATTTTAATGAAGCGTCGTGGAGGCCTTACGGCTTTATCTCATATGTTCATTAATTGATGTTTTCTTGCTTTGAATGATTGAGACATAGATGCTATGTGAGACCATAGGATACTTGAATGTAGCATGCACCCCCTTATCTCTTGACAGCCACGATCGCCGTATGACGTTTGTATACCTCATATGGAGTAGCTGGCCTAGTCCATCTTCGTATTTTGATACTGGGATGTGACACATGAACTATTTTAAACTTTAAGAACTTGTCTACTATGTAAATCTCAGAACATGCTCCTTCATTGGAGTATTTTTTATCGAGGGCTTCCCAAAGGTCTCTGAAAGTGGTAGTCGTGTAGAAGATATCATACAACGTGTCAGATAGACAACTTAGGATTTTTTCGTGACCGGCAAAATATGTCTCATTGTAAGATTTTTGTTCACAGGTTTTGGCAGGTTCATGCAAACCAGGCATGGTGTCAGGTTCTTTGATAACCTTAGACAGTTTCTGTAATGCCCCGCTACGCATGACGCATTACGCTGAGACGATGTCTCAAAGAGTTGTGTTGACCGAATGAAATGTATCGATGTGAATCGATATGAGAGTTACGTTGTCCCGAGCAATGCTTCGAACTAAGTCGATGCGAAGAGTCACTATGGCAAAACATACGTTTTTCGACAGACCAAAACCATCGTAAATTACGAATAACGACAGTTTTGATCCGTCAGAGTATCCGTCGTTAATAGCGCGTCCCAAAATTTAAATGACAGTTAAGAACTGTCGTATTCTAGCCATAAAAAATGACACCTCTTGTCTGTCGAATAAAAATGACGGACTAAAATTGTCAAATAATTTGTAAATTTAACAACTATATTTGTGATTTTTCAACAGCTAAGACCTATTGTTTTTTAGCAAACAAAATTAAAAAAAAAAAATCCCAAAATCACTCCATATCAATAATGTTTAAAATGCTATACATAAAAGTAGAATACATCTGAAAATAAAACTTTATATAAACAACAACAATCACCAACAATGAAAGAAACTCAATCAAAATTATATTAACGAATAAATATATCGAGTTTACATAGCAATATTGCATCAAAAACAAAAAAAGAAACCCTAATGTTGCTAGCTCACAATAACTTAGTTTCCATGATAAACAAAAAAAAAAGAGAATGTTATTGCTAGCTTACAATCTCTAAGTACAATATAAAAAAAATTTTTAAAACCTCATAAACTTTTTCCTCGTGTTCCTTCCACAAGCACGACTTGATCTTCATCTGTAGAGTGCAATTCAACAAAAACTTTCCAATCTTCTTTCTTTATATTTTCTATCACAATACTTTTTTGTCACGACCCGCACCCTAGGTAGGGGGACAATGCGTAACAGCGCCCAACCTACTCCGTAAAAATGGCGTAGAACGCTGTAGGTCTGCTAGCTACAAACAGTATATAATAACCTGTCATCTCCGCACAGAGGATGTAATATAAAGTACTGATAAACTCAATCACAATCTAGAAGGAAGAATCATGGCACAAAAACTAGATAGATATAAACCACAAAGTCCAATATCCAGCTCAACAACAAGAAAGAGAGTCACAAAGTAATATGGTTATACAATCCCAAAATATAATATCATAAGTGGCAAGCTGGAGAGAAAGTCCAGTCCAAAATAACTCTAACTAAGCAATAGGTAAAGTCTCATCAGGCGGAGCTAAGCCCTACTGAACCAAGGTCTCCAAGTCTATGCCTACTACGTCCTCTAGACCATAGTAGGTACAATAATCATTCTCATCAGCATCTGTAATATTTTGTCAACATATCCAGTCAGGATGGAACGAGCACACTCAACTAACAACAGTTTACAAGATATGACAAAAGCTATAAGACTGTAAATAGAGAGTATATACAAGAAATCATGAAATGTACATTTGAGTATCATGGTAAGGTAAGCTGTAAATCTAGAGCTAGAACAAGACAAGTAAACCTGATCATGGCATGTACAAGAATCAAGAATCATCTATCTAGGTGTGTGAGTAATAGCTACAACATGTGGCCGGCTTGGGAACTTGCACAATAGTAACAGGCCTAGCTAATCATACGTGGAGTGTATGATCAACACTCACAATCAATCGATAATACACAATGGTTGCACAATAGGAATTGACCACATATCTACACTAACACGCCCCGCCCCCGACTGGTAGAGTGGATCCAAGCAAGACACGTTACGACACAAGATTCTGCGAGAAGGAAGCAAGTCTCCTCAAGAATCGGTGTCCATATATTGCACAGGAACTACAAGGGGGCTTGCACAAGATATACCAAGATAACAAGGAATAACATCTCATGTCGGGATCCATGAATACCAATCTGTGTGACTAATGTGTAAAGAACAAGCATATCTACACTAATTACATGGATTATAACAATTATCGTAAATTGGAAAAGTTATCAGAAAATGTACGTGCCTGTGATGTGATAGATAAGTCGACTGAGTCCAAGAACAGTGCCTCGAGGACCTATAGATGGAATACTGTATCAATATAATGGTTTGGAAGTGAAATTAAGTCATACTAAGTCAAACTAGGTCAAGATACGTCAAACTAAGTCAAACTAGGTCAAACAAAGTCAAACTAGATTATACAGAGTCAATCTAAGTCATGCTAGGCCTAACAAAGTCAAACTAGGTTAAGGCAAGTCAAACTAGGTCAATCTAAGTCAAAGGTTGACTTACAGTTGACTTTTGGTCAACTGGTCAACTCTGGTCAACCCTAGGTCAACTCTATGTCAAACTTGACTAACGTTGACTAATCGTTGACTTTGGGTCAACTAGTCAACTTCGGTTAAGTTCTAGTCAATTTTAGGCTACGGTTGACTTCCGGTTGACTTTTGGTCAAAATAGTCAACCGTGGTCAACCAAGGTCAAAACTAGTCTAAGTCCACTAATCCTAACCATTACCAACCATAAAATCCTAATTATAACTATATCTTAAAGTAATAAACTCACATGTTATGAAATGGACATTACCTTAAAATATCCCGCTTACCCTTTCAAAGATAATCCCTTACCTTAGCCTCTAACTCCGACTCTAGACTTCTCCACCTTCATTCTAAGTATTCCCCCACTCTTCAATATGGTATTCCAACCTTCTTCTAGTATCTCGATACTGTATCATGGTATCTTGATACTAGAAAGTCCAAAAAGGTAAATTTACATTACCTTAAGGTAATTGAGAACCATGAGATACCAATTTGGTATCTAAAGGATACCACACAAATCTAAACTCTAACCATTATCTAAATCTGACTTGTATTCTAACATACTACTTACCTCAATAGCTAACTTCTAACTAACATGAAAATCTAACTCACTTAGATAGCTAACTAATTCTAACTCCTATACATAACTAACATCTAACCAAAACTAAACTCACTCACACATACTCACTAACAATTCAACATATTAGGAAGGAAAGGGGGTTATAAATGGGTATACATAGGGGGTATATATTACGGAGCTACATAGGGGGGGTCAAATGGGGGTGTTGCAGCTGCTATTGAAGCTGCTACTGCTGCTATTGAAGCTGCTGCTACTGCTGCATTTTGCTGCTGCTACTGCTGTATTTTGCTGCTGCTGCTACTGCAATTTGCTGCTGCTGCTATTGTAATTTGCTGCCGCTGCTGTTACGTGGGGGGCGAGGGGTCAGCAGCTCCTAATCCCCCCCACAGCTGCTGCTGCTCACCCTTCTCTCTCCCTCTATCTCACTCTCTATACTCTCCTCTATACTTCACTCTCTACCTATATATTTTTATTTTTATTTTTATTATATATATATATATTTTTTATTTTTATTTTTTATTATATATATATATATATGTATATATATATATATATATATATATATATATATATATATATATATATATATATATATATATATAGACACACACACACACACACACACACACACACACACACACACACACACACAATTATATAAATGGACACACACACTCATATATATATATATATATATATATATATATATATATATATATATATATATATATTAAAAAAACCGTTACCTTTATTGATAAAGAGGGTAATGAGTACATCCGACCTCATGGTAACAAGAACATAGAAGAAAATAAAAATAAAACACTACTCTAAAGCCCAATGTGGAATAGCTGGAAGATGACGACAACCCGAAAGCGACTTTCGAAATTGTCGCTTCACCTCCCGAACCAAGAAGTCCGACCCAGCTCCATGCCCTTCATATCGATGCTTGTTCCTGTTCTTCCAAAGCACCCAAATGATCGCACCAGCCAGTGATCTCCGATGATGACTGCCCTGACCCCGCCACCACCTTTAAAGAAAGACCAAAAAGTCACTATGCATCCGTGCCTTGAAGAAACCCTAAAAATCAGACCAAACCGTCATAGCAAGATCCCCGTGGAAAAATATATGCTGAAGGTTCTCCCCATGCCCAACCTGACAGCAATGACACCTGGAAGCCAGATGGAAGCCAATCTTCTGAAGAATGTCATCAGTAGGAAGCCGGTTGTGAAAGACCCGCCACATCAGAATGCTCCACTTCGCCGGAATACACTTGCCCCAAATATTAGAAAAGAGTGATGATGTAGGGTGAGAGATCCGACAACATCTCCAAGCCGCAGCCAGCGTGAAAGAACCTTTCCGGTCACCCTAAACCAGAGAATCAGGAGCCGAAGTACATGTCAGATTCGCCTCTCTGAGCCGCCCCGCTGCCTCTACTCCAAACTGTTCCAAAAACAAAGAGAGATCCCAACCAGTGGCTTTCCAAAAAGATCGAATAATCGGACCACCATTATCATAATTCCTCGCCCTAGAATCTCTGATCCTTTTTCCCCTATCCGAAAGAACCCGAACAATCACCGTACGTTGGGGAAGAACCACCCTTCTCCCGGCCAGTCTAGCCGACCTCCGAAGCTCTCTAGTGCCCAAACGCTGTGGAGCCGTCGTATCAGCACTAGCCCCATCAGCATACTCCCTCGCCTGTGTACGACTCTGCCCCCGAGTCCGTCTCCCCGAACCGCGCCTGGTTCCTGAAGTCGCTCCCTCAGCCGATGGAATAGCAACACTATCCAACCGAGGACCCCCCGGAATCCAAGCCTCACACCTCGCTGAACCCTCACCATGCCCAAGTCTAAACGATATAAACGGTTCCGCCAATTTCCTCCCCCTCAAAATCCGTCGCCAAATATGGGAGCACTTGGAAGTCATAAACGCATCGCAAGGATGACGCTTACGAAAATATTTCGATTTAAGAAACTCCATCCAAAGGCCCTTCCCATGCCTCAACTTCCACCAAAGCTTCATAGAAAAAGCATCCATAATATCATTCAGGCACTTGATCCCGAGGCCTCCTTCGGACTTAGTTCGAGTAACGAACCGCCACGCCAGCCAACTCCTCTTAGCCACCCCATCCTTGCTACCCCAGAAGAATGCCGCAAATATCCTCTCAATCGTCCTGAGAACGGCCCGGGGAGGGCAACATGCAGCCAATGTGTACATAGGGATAGATGAGAGTACATTCTTAATAAGGACCAACTTACCACCAGGAGAAAGTATCTTGTTCTGCCAACCCGTCAGCTTCGAACAGATTTTATCCAGCAAATAGCTAAACATCCCCGCATTCCTTCTCCCGTAAGTTAACGGGCAACCCAAATAAGAAAACGGCAAGGTACCGGGACTAAATCCGAAGAGAGTAGAAATAGTCCGAGCACGATCCTCACCCAATGGAGTCGCAGTGTAAAAGGCAGATTTGGAATAATTGATCTTCTGTCCAGAAACAGCCTCATAACGATGCAGAACTTGCTGGAAAGCACGCAATCCAGCAATATCTCCCGAAGTGAAAATAAGAACATCATCCGCATACGCCAAGTGCGAGATACGCGGTCCCCCAATCGGAGTATGAAATGATGATCTCCTATTTGAATCTTGAAGAAGTTTGAGGTTCCGAGAGAGTACCTCCACAGCAATAATGAAGAGAGCTGGGGATAGAGGGTCCCCCTGCCGAATCCCTCTAGACGTCGAGAAAAAAAGCAGTAGGAGCGCCATTGAGTAGAACCACATACCGGGTATCCGCCAGGAGACGATAAATAAGATCACAGAAAACCTCATTAAAACCAAATCTTCGAAGAACCCTCAGGAGGAAGTGCCAATTGACTATGTCATAGGCCTTCTGCATGTCCAGTTTAATAGCAACATTTCCACCATGGTTGGGTTCCCTCATAGATGCCACATATCCTGAGCAATAATGATGTTGTCCACAATCTCTCTCCCCTGAACAAAAGCACTTTGCTCCGGAAAAATAATTTTGGGAAGGTATTCCCGCAACCTGCAAGCAATAATCTTGGAAATAATTTTGTTACAGAAATTGCAAAGGCTAATAGGGCGGAAATCAGAAAGGCTCCTCGGGTGCTCGACTTTGGGGATAAGAAATAAGAAGGTATCCGAAACGAAAACCAGAAGGCGCGCACCCAAGAAAAATGAACCAACTGCTTCCTCCACGTCAGCAGCAATAATGTCACAACAGAGTGAGAAGAATCTCCCAGAAAAGCCATCCGGTCCGGTGCCACTAGCTGGGTCCATCCCCCGAACAATCTCCAACAGCTCCGCTCTGTCAGGGCAACGAACAAGATCAGAATTGTCCTCCATAGAAATAATGCTAGGGATGACATCGAGGAAGGCGTCCTCATCAGAAATAGGCTCAGCTCTAAACAGCTTCGAGAAGAACAAATACGCCTTCGTCGCTACCTCCGCAGTAAACCCAGTTTCTGAACCATCAGCCCGAATAATTTTCTGAATACCCGCCTTTCTTTGCCTGCTCCTGGTGCACTCATGGAAAAAACGAGTATTCTTATCACCTTCCAGGTCCCATCTCAATCTGGCTTTTTGTTTCCAGAAAGACTCCTCAACCTGGACCTTTTGCTTCAATCTGGCAACGGCCACCATCCAGGAAGCCCTTCCCCTCTCCAAAGGATGAAGCTCATAATCCTGCTCTGCCGCCAATGCAGCGTCCTCGGCCTGACGGACCTCCTGAAAAACGTCGCCAAAAGTAGCTCTGCTCCATCCAGCCAGAACATGCCCCGTCGTCCTCAACCGCATGCCCAACCGCTCAAGCGCATCATAATGCCAACATGAATTCTACGCCCGAGCCACAATCGAAAGAAAATTCGGATGAGAAGTCCAAAAGTCAAGAAAAACGGAAGCCTCTGCGCAGAAGGGAAGAAGCTGGCTGGCAGGATATCAAAAGGGGAGAGTGGTCAGATTCTGCCCGATTAAGATGCTCACAAGAAATTTGGACACCATCCAACCAACTACCCGTCACTAGTAGCCTATCAAGGCGGGATCCCTGTCGATCAAGCCCCGTCTGCCCGTTCACCCAGGTATAGATGCTACCTCTGAAACCAACATCGGATAACCCGGCACCCAACTGGAAGTCAAGGAAGTCCGCAATGGCCCTCGTGTCAGGAGGTCGGCCTCCAAATTTCTCATCCGGAGAAGCAATGATATTGAAGTCCCCGCCTACCGCCCAGGGCAAGGCAATGTCCCTGGCTTGGACGTCCAGAAGATGCCTCCACATAGTCCTCCTCCCCTGTCGTGTCCCTGCACCATGAACTATCGACAACCGGACAGGCACTGAAAAACAGCTCAAAGAAAGCTGCACCGTGATAGACTGATCACAGGAGTCAATACAGTTGATCCCAAGATCTGACTTGCAGAAAATCCAAATATTGCCCTTATCATTGCAAAAGCTATCATCAAAACCCAACCTCAGTTGATAAGAAAGAAGCTTAGAGGATATCACCTTGGGTTCAATAATGGCAAGAACCTGAATAGAGTTGATCTGACACAAGGACCTGAGACGGGATAAAGTAGCTCTGTTCGCCGTCCCCCGAACATTCCAAATAAGGAATTTAACTATGGACCCTCTGGGGGTCCCGCCTAACCCGGAAAGCATGTGATCGAAGAAGTCGATCCGACTGAGGTGCCATCGACTTTCTCCGTCTACCAGCCGCCTTCTTAAAAGGAACCATATGCCAGTCCTCTTCGCGTCCCTCAGAGATAGAGGTGGAAGGTCTAACCTCGGGCAGAGAAACGACATCATCACCCGGAGCGGAGTCATAATCCCAGACGGATAAAGGGCCATGGCCGGCCTCCTCCCACACCACCAAGCTACGATCCTCAGTGTCAGAATCAGCCGCTATAACTCCCTGTCCCAGCTGGCTATGGATAATAATAGGAAGGTCCGATACATCAAAAGACCCAAAACCCCGCTCTGGGCCCAACTGCCCATCCAAGCTAGCCTGGAGCGCCGCGTCCCTCCATCGTGGGCCGCCCGTCATCCGACCATAAAGTCAGCTGGCCCGAAGAAGACTCCCCCACGTGCCATGAAGGCGGAACGAAATTCACGTGATTATCATTACTCACGCTCAATCCGGGCTGCGTGGTCCCCGTGCTATCATCGTGCCCCCCGACGCGCCTCCACACCTGCCGTGTCCCCTTCCCTTTCTCACGCCTTGATCGTCTCCTCCGACGACCCCTGCTAATCCCATGGCCACCCACTGGGCCGTCCTCCTCACGCACAACGCCTGGAGCAAAGCCGTCGGGGATGGGCGGACTATCAGCTACTTCCACAGAAGAAGGCTCCACCTGGGGTCGCCCACAAGCACTCTCAACGTGACCATGATGGCCACAAGAGACACAGTAGAGAGGCCTCCGCTCATATACAACTGGCTGCGAGCGAACACCATCCGGTAGTTGGAAGAATACCTCATGTTGAAGTGGTTTGCAGACGTCCACTTCAACCAAAACCCTGGCCACCCCCGGCCTAGAGAAGCACGCCGTAGCCCGATCAGTACTAAGCGGAGTGCCAAGACCAGATGCGATGGAAAGAACCGTATTGGTATCAAACATGCAGTAGGGAAGCCCGGGGAAGGCCACCCAAATGGGAACCCGAGGGTCCTCTCTCATCGACGAAAAGTCCACCGACGACCTAAATATCACCATCGGAACCCGGCCAACGAACCAACAGTCGTTAGACCGCAGCCGGAGAAAGTCACTCTCGACGTGAGGCCGTATAAGGACGTGTCGATCATCGATTGCCTTCACATCAATCAACCCCCTGAAATCTCGCGAATCAAAGGCCTTTCTAATAGCCTCAACCGGGAGTCTTCGCCGAGCAAACTTGCCAATAAGGTCTAGCCAATACGGCGCCGTGAGGGCCTCCATATCCGACTGAGAAAAAACAACCACCTTCCGTCCATCAGAAACAATGGCTGGTCAGAAATCCACCCTCGGCAAACCACCCGTCGACGTCATCGCGAATCCGCCCACCACCGCAGCGAAAGTCCGCGCCGTGCCGCCCACCTTCGACGTGGACGCCGCCGTAGTCGTAGGTTCCATCGTCAGTGCCACCTTGTCACGAACCACCGGAACAGTCCCATGGGAGGCGGGGCCTCCCACCGTGGCATCGACGGATTCTCCCACCGTGGCAGGAATACCGCCCCACCCACGCGTAAGATGGACGAAAGTCCCCGTCGCTGAGCCGTCCGGTGGGGTGGAGGCCCCACCAAAGCCAACGAACCAGCAACTCCACATCCCGCACAGCTGGCGGGTCGTCCCCAGGGGCAGCGACGACCGCAGTGCGTCGGCCAAGTTGGCCGGAAGTCCCCGTCACTGAACCAGTGGGACGAGGCCCCCCGCCGAAGCCATCAAACCTACGGGCGCCAAGATCTCCTTGAAAGGATCCGCTAATCCCGGAGCCTCCCACCGCCGACCCATTTCCAGGGGGGAGGAGCCCCCCGCCGGAGCAGCGACGCCAAGGAGATCGATGCCACCCCCCCCGCGCTGTCGGGTCGTCTCCCAGAACGACGGCCTCGCGTTGGCCAGGAAGGTCGAAAGCCCCCACCGCCAAGCCAGGGGTGGCGGAGCCCCCCGTCGCCGGGCCAGGGGGGACGGAGCCCCCCGCTGCCGAGCCAGGGGGGCCGGAACCCCCCGTCGGATCAGACATCACAACACAATCGCCTAGGCAGAGAGCTCCACAATCCTCGCGAGCAGCCCTAGCGATTGATAAATAAATATATATATATATATATATATATATATATATATATATATATATATATATATATATATATAAAGTGCTTCACAAGAAGGGTCAAAGTGATAGTTCAGTCTACTCAAATTGATCCCCTTTATGCCAAGGAGAGGCTAATCACTTTACGCCTGAAGCAGGTTGATCATTTTACGCTTGGGTCTACACCTATGATTTTATGCCAAGGACAGAGCAGCCTCTTTTACGCTGGACAAAGCTATCAAATCTCGTATTTAATGCAAACTCTGACATGAAGATATTAATGATGGCATTTACCACAGAATCCAACAGAATTTGTCTCATACAAAGACCATTGTTGTCGTTTATGTGGATCGAGCTACTTTACGCTCACTATATGGTTTCTTTTACGCATGGAGTTTTACACGAGTTCTTACGCTCATAAAACAATATGTGCGTAAAGTCTATTTGAGCCATTTTTACGCTCAAGGTTATTCAATAACCACTTTACGCGGGAAACCTATGACAGAGCTATTATACGCTCATCTTATTGCTTTACGCCCAGAGGATGTTGGGGCTATTTTTATGCCCTATTCTTTCTGACCAGTTTGGAACATAGTTTGCCTACATGGCCTTCATGCCACATATTTTGAAGAACGTGTGTACATGCATCCTATCCTTACTGAAGTGATGGGACACACGTCAACATATGCAGAGGATGGCTTCGATCATGGGTGGCAGTTATAGCGTAAAGATGGAACTTTTGCTGAGTTTTTATGCCCAAGAGCCCAAGTCTATAAATAGACTCATTTTTCTCATAACACAGGACAGACAGAGACATGAGAGAATACAGAGATCAGAACTTCGAGATTTTGATTCTCCGGAGCATTCTTCTTCAACTTTTCTTTCAGAACAGAGTGAAGTAAAGCAGGAAAGCATTCGGCCTCGCCATCAGTGCCCAAGTGCGTCGATACCTTTCTGGTGACTTAGTTCTTCCAAGTTGTTCTACTTCAAGCAGTGATCTTCATCATCATCATATGGTCCAAGGAACAAAGTGATCATTTACAGATCAGACTTCCATAGCAATACTTTTCCAGAATCAAATTTGTACTTCTTGTACTTTTTCTCGTTTTATTTTCAAAATCCAACTTTTGTTTGGCAATTTTGTTAAAGTGAAACAAAATGGCGACTCTGCTGGGGACGACCTTCTCCTCTAACGAGGAGGCGATTGCTCAATATGATGATGTTTCGGTCGGTTCGACCAAGAAGACTCTGATTGTGCACTTCGACCAGACTGCCTATAAAGAAATGCTCCGAGCTGGGTGTGGTTCTCGCCACTCCAATGTTCAAAAGTCTCGCAAAGCACGAAAAGTTTGGATTCCCAAATCCAAAGTGGTTTCTGATCTCTCTGTTGCTTCTGATGACAAGGGAATTCTTCCCACTCCTGTCGTAGGGGCTCCCGTTCGTAACAAGGCAGTCTTTACTTCAGAGTTGCACTCAAAGTGTAACGATTTATCTCCCGTTTGTAACGGTGAAGATAATCAGGTTTCACGCCCACTGCGTAAGAATCAAGTTTTACGCTCAGTGGGTAAGAACCAAATTTTACGCTTAGTACATAAGAATGAATCTCCCATTCGTAATGTGGCAGACTCTAAAGTTTATGCTTCTGAGTGTAAGAATCAGTCTCCCATCGGTGACGTGGTAGGCCCAAATAAATAATGCTCCTCGCGTAAAGCAAAATCTCCCGTCTGTGACGTGGTAGATAATCAATTTTTACGTTTTACGCGTAAAGGTAAGTCTCCTGTCTGTGACAGTGTAGATAAAATTTACAACGATGTTTGCACATCTAATGTGAATGTACCTAAATGTGTACATCGTAAAAATGTCGTTGGTAAAGCTTCTGTCCTACACCAACAACCTTCTTATACTGCTTTACGCAAAGTACCAAACTTACAAATTACACGCCATGAAAATAGAGTCCTTCGTGCTAAATCTCAAGATTTACGCACACAACTCCAAATGCGTAAAAATGTACAGTTTGGTTCTGCGAATGCAGCCAGTAATCTTCTTTATACACAAGGGACTAAACATTTTTCTGTCCCAAATGTAATAAAGAAGAATACTCCATCTGTTCCTTCTGATTTACGTGAATTGCTAATGCAAAAACGTAAGAACAGACAATCTCTGGTAATATTCCCCCAAAAAAAACATCATTATGAATATCACCAGGTTGTGATCAACTGTTGTTGTTCGGCTTCAAAACGGTCAGTTTTTGATCGTTTAAGTTTTAACTCGCCTCAACATCAAGCTGAAGACCAAGAACATGAGCTGTCATATGTGTCAGTCAACATGGCATCTCATACTAACAGAGGACGACATCCAAGACGGAATATGTCCCAAACCCCAGGTCAACAACAGTTCAACAGGCTTCTTGATTCCTTTGAAGGAGTATATCAGAATACTCGATCAAGAAGACAAAGACAATTACAGACTTCTGATTCAGAAGCTGGGGGTACTCAATCTTTTGAGTCTGATACCGATAGTGTGGATTCATACTTCTATACTAATCCCTCTATATCTTCAAGAGAGGTTGAATCCTACGCTGTTGGAGATGAACCAGAGACACCATCTGCTAATACAGAACAACGTCTCACTGCCATGGAGCAATCATTGAAAGACATGCTCAACATGGTGCAAAGCATGCATCAGATAATTTTAAATCAGCAAACTGCTCAACCTACAGTAATAACTCCGGTACCAGTAGCAGCACGAACTCAAGATAGTCAAGGGGCTGACATACATTTGAATATTCAAGAGCCTGTTGTTAATCAAAATTCTGCATCTCCAGATCCCATCATTCCAGAAGATGTACCACCTCCAGTGGGGGTTACGGTACATCCAACGAATATTTAATCAAATGTGCTTCCTCAAACCAGTGAAGCCATTCAAGCAGTGCGTGAACTCAAAGCACAGTTTGAAGTTTTGAGGCACAAAGATCAGCTTCAGAGGCTAGGGATTAAGCAACCTTATCCTCCTCATTGGAATGATGTACCCTTTCCACCGAAGTTGAAGTCACAATCCATGGTTTTATTCGATGGAAAAGCATCTCCCAGTCAATATATCAATTACTTTGATATTATGACTGTACACTTGCAGAAAAATGATGCTCTTCTCACTCGAGTGTTCATCGGGTGCCTGACGGGTTCAGCTTACGACTGGTATCGTAGCTTACCCGATAACTCTATTTCGTCTTTTGACGAATTCAAGGCAATGTTTCTCTCTCGTTTCTATGAAGGAGGTATGAACATGAACATGTCCTCCTTGATAGAAATCAAACAAAAAGAGAAAGAAGATACTCGGACATTTATTGAACGTTTCCGACAGGCTACTCTAAAGATACCTCCTGGTATGCCAGATTCAGCGTTGATTGATACATGCAAGATGAATCTACGACCATCCATCGCTATTTTCACGGGTTTCCAGTTCTCAGATTGGGCTTCGTTTATCATAGCAGCAGTTTCTGCCGAGACCAATGGTAGGTTGGCTCGTGAACATGGGATGATTTTTGCCTCAGAGGATAGAGAAAAGAAAAGTAATCCTGGTAATAACCCCGGCAATCGTAATGTGAAAGGAAAAGATACTCTTATGGTTAATCTCTCCAAGAACAAAACGACGCCAAATAATCAGGAATCTTCCAGGCCAAAGGAAGAATACTCTTTTGACGAAAGTAATATCCCAGGGATATTTCAATGTCTGGTAAAAAGTGGTAAACTTCAGATTCCAGAGCCAAAAAGGCCTAATGAGGTGAATCTGACTGACAATCCCAAATATTGTATCTATCATAGGTACATTAATTATCCTACCAGTGCTTGCTATGTCTTGAAAAAGAAGATCCAAGAGCTGATAAATGGTGGCGCTATCGCTTTAACCAATGATGACCATACGGTTACAACCAATATGGTTTCTCTTCAGTTTGGAGATTTTCCTCCACAACAAGTCCCAGATGGAATTATCCCAATTTCGAAGGCGACGATGAAGACCGTGAATATCCTGCCTGCCAGGTAAGAAAATACAGGATTGCTGTCGCTCGCATTGAAGAATGGTGAAATCATGTGGGTACATCCTGACTTAGTACCTGAGTTGGAAAATGAAGGTAAAACTTTAATATCCAAGAAAGGTAAAAAAAGTCAAAACCTGCAACATGATTTCTCATGTTATTTCAAATCCTGATGACTTGGATCATCTATGGGATGGCCTTCTTCTAGAAGATAGACTGAAAGGACTAAACATTTGTCCTCCAAGTCTAGCTCCTCCTACCAAGCTCAAGCTTACTCATCAGCAGTGGCTAGCTATGAATAGTATTCCTTTATACCGAGCACAACAGGTCTTTACTGCTTATGAAAAAGCTCCAACAGGGATTTCTTCTCGTATCCCGAATCCTTCTCCTCCCTTAACTATAGAGACGTCTATGCTTCATTCTCCTGTAGTTGCAGAGGTTTTTTCCTCTTCCTGTGCTGAAACACCTGTCCAAAGTTCACTGCCTATCCACTTGTATAGTCAGCAATCTGTCCTTCTCATGAGGAAGATGGGCTACGACTTTCAAAAGGCAGAAGGTTTGAATTATAATAAAGGAATACGTCTTCTTTTACAAATTCAAAATCAGAATTCCACTGCTGGATTGGGTTCTGAAGTTCCTCGTAACAACCCTCACAAGAAGAAGGCTAAGGGAAGAAAGACTAAATCCTGTAATATGGTACTTCCTTCTCCTGAGTCTGAAGAAGAATCTTTTGCTGGTACAATATCTGGAAAAGAGTACCACAAAGACTATGAGGGATCCTTCAAAGAAGCAGAAGAGGTAGTGGAAACTCTACCAGTTCAACCTTCTCATGTTCCTGTTAAACCGTCTGTAGTTGAAAAGGGGAAACAGAAGGCAGTACGCTTTGATATCCCATTGAAGTCTGCTTCCAATTAGGGGGTGGTAATGAAGTCTTACAAGTTTGACATTCTAGCTCAGTTAGCCAATACTCCGGCTAGACTATCTATATTTGAACTGCTTCGTCTTTCCAGAGAAAGCAGAGAGACTTTGAGCGAAGCTTTACTTCAAGCAGATTCATGCTTGGCTCAACTCAAGACTCCTGATAATATACCAGTGTCATGTCCGCAATGTCATAGTATGATGGAAGCAATTCCCAACATCACCTTTACATAAGAGGATATGCTATTGAAACACAACAAGCATGATAGGCCTCTATGCTACACTGGATATATTGGATCCATTGAAATTGACAGGATTTACATTGATCCTGGATCTTCAATTAGTATAATTCTTCAGAGTATGCTAAGACCCCTGAGGATTCCTACTAGTGAGCTGACTTACACTAGTACTACGATAGTCAGTTTTAACTCTGGCAAGAGCAAACCACTGGGAAAGATTCGTCTGCAGATTCAGATTAGTGATCTTCGAACTATGGTAACTTTCTATGTTATCAACTCGGACGTATCCTACAATATTCTTCTTGGAAGACCGTGGATTCATGAGCACAATATTGTGCCTTCAACTCTTCATCAATGTTTCAAATATGTGGACTCCCAAGGAGTTGTGAAAACTGAGTTTGCTGATATTAATCCGTTCAAGGGTGTCGAAGCCTACTTCTCCGATTCAAGGCTTCATAAACAAGAGCATGTGAAAGATATATCAGACATGGCTGAAGATCAATCATCGTCTGAGGATCAGTCTATTAATGAAGATCCGCCAGAAGAGCAACCTTTGAAAATCATAGTCAAGGGACGAATCCAATCCCAACCTATCAATGATCAACCTTTGATAATCAAGGTTAGAGGAAGAACTCAAACTTCATCCGAGGAATCAATAAATATTCCTGCTAAGAGCCAAGTTCAACCTTTTATGATCAAAGTCAAAGGACGTACTTCCTGTACGTATGATCCAGAACTACCATTGATTGTCAATCTTGGCAAATCTACGCAGAAGACGGATAATAGTCCACTGATGATCAATCCTAGGCGTAGCAGTCAAATCATAAATGATGTAAATATTGATCAATCTGTACTTTTTGATATCAATGAAGATTTCATTTTCGAGTATATGGCTGTCAAGTTTATCGAAAGAATGACTTTATCTTCTGATAATCAAAGTCATCGATATAAAGACGACATCGAGCCAGAAGAAACTTTATACATCGATTATAAAGAGAATTCTTTTCCTCCTCATGTTGATGTCGGACCTTATGCTCAAAGGTTCCTAGCATCTTCTCCTTATCTTCTACCTGTGGCCGCTTCATCACAAGCTTGCGTAACTTTTAGACGTCATGAAGAATCTTATTTCGTGGTTCCGTCTAATAAAAAAAACAAGTGCCAAATTGTGTTTGGCCTGGCTAGAAATATTCCTGTTGCTCAGACAGATGAGCTAAAGGATAAAGATAAGGGAAGAATCCGAATTGACAAGTATAGTCAACAATCTATCAAGATCATCCAGAACATGAGGTATGATTTAATGACTATGCAAGGATTGGTATATGCTTCACAAGAAGGGTCAAAGTGATAGTTCAGTCTACTCAAATTGATCCCCTTTATGCCAAGGAGAGGCTAATCACTTTACGCCTGAAGCAGGTTGATCATTTTACGCTTGGGTCTACACCTATGATTTTACGCCAAGGACAGAGCAGCCTCTTTTACGCTGGACAAAGCTGTCAAATCTCGCATTTAATGCAAACTCTGACATGAAGATATTAATGATGGCATTTACCACAGAATCCAACAGAATTTGTCTCATACAAAGACCATTGTTGTCGTTTATATGGATCGAGCTACTTTACGCTCACTATATGGTTTTTTTTACGCACGAAGTTTTATACGAGTTCTTACGCTCATAAAACAATGTGTGCGTAAAGTCTATTTGAGCCATTTTTATGCTCAAGGTTATTCAATAACCACTTTACGTGGGAAACCTATGACAGAGCTATTATACGCTCATCTTACTGCTTTACGCCTAGAGGATGTTGGGGCTATTTTTATGCCCTATTCTTTCTGACCAGTTTGGAACGTGGTTTGCCTACATGTCCTTCATGCCACATATTTCGAAAAACGTGTGTACATGCATCCTATCCTAACTGAAGTGATGGAACACACGTCAACATATGCAGAGGATGGCTTCGATCATGGGTGGCAGTTGTAGCGTAAAGATGGAACTTTTGCTGAGTTTTTACGCCCAGAGCCCAAGTCTATAATA
>JANAVB010010199.1:21334375-21339375 GCA_029216955.1 Iris pallida
GGAGTTGTGAAAACTGAGTTTGCTGATATTAATCCGTTCAAGGGTGTCGAAGCCTACTTCTCCGATTCAAGGCTTCATAAACAAGAGCATGTGAAAGATATATCAGACATGGCTGAAGATCAATCATCGTCTGAGGATCAGTCTATTAATGAAGATCCGCCAGAAGAGCAACCTTTGAAAATCATAGTCAAGGGACGAATCCAATCCCAACCTATCAATGATCAACCTTTGATAATCAAGGTTAGAGGAAGAACTCAAACTTCATCCGAGGAATCAATAAATATTCCTGCTAAGAGCCAAGTTCAACCTTTTATGATCAAAGTCAAAGGACGTACTTCCTGTACGTATGATCCAGAACTACCATTGATTGTCAATCTTGGCAAATCTACGCAGAAGACGGATAATAGTCCACTGATGATCAATCCTAGGCGTAGCAGTCAAATCATAAATGATGTAAATATTGATCAATCTGTACTTTTTGATATCAATGAAGATTCATTTTCGAGTATATGGCTGTCAAGTTTATCGAAAGAATGACTTTATCTTCTGATAATCAAAGTCATCGATATAAAGACGACATCGAGCCAGAAGAAACTTTATACATCGATTATAAAGAGAATTCTTTTCCTCCTCATGTTGATGTCGGACCTTATGCTCAAAGGTTCCTAGCATCTTCTCCTTATCTTCTACCTGTGGCCGCTTCATCACAAGCTTGCGTAACTTTTAGACGTCATGAAGAATCTTATTTCGTGGTTCCGTCTAATAAAAAACAAGTGCCAAATTGTGTTTGGCCTGGCTAGAAATATTCCTGTTGCTCAGACAGAGAGCTAAAGGATAAAGATAAGGGAAGAATCCGAATTGACAAGTATAGTCAACAATCTATCAAGATCATCCAGAACATGAGGTATGATTTAATGACTATGCAAGGATTGGTATATGCTTCACAAGAAGGGTCAAAGTGATAGTTCAGTCTACTCAAATTGATCCCTTTATGCCAAGGAGAGGCTAATCACTTTACGCCTGAAGCAGGTTGATCATTTTACGCTTGGGTCTACACCTATGATTTTACGCCAAGGACAGAGCAGCCTCTTTTACGCTGGACAAAGCTGTCAAATCTCGCATTTAATGCAAACTCTGACATGAAGATATTAATGATGGCATTTACCACAGAATCCAACAGAATTTGTCTCATACAAAGACCATTGTTGTCGTTTATATGGATCGAGCTACTTTACGCTCACTATATGGTTTTTTTTACGCACGAAGTTTTATACGAGTTCTTACGCTCATAAAACAATGTGTGCGTAAAGTCTATTTGAGCCATTTTTATGCTCAAGGTTATTCAATAACCACTTACGTGGGAAACCTATGACAGAGCTATTATACGCTCATCTTACTGCTTTACGCCTAGAGGATGTTGGGGCTATTTTTATGCCCTATTCTTTCTGACCAGTTTGGAACGTGGTTTGCCTACATGTCCTTCATGCCACATATTTCGAAAAACGTGTGTACATGCATCCTATCCTAACTGAAGTGATGGAACACACGTCAACATATGCAGAGGATGGCTTCGATCATGGGTGGCAGTTGTAGCGTAAAGATGGAACTTTTGCTGAGTTTTTACGCCCAAGAGCCCAAGTCTATAAATAGACTCATTTTTCTCATAATACAGGACAGACAGAGACAGGAGAGAATACAGAGATTATAACTTCAAGATTTTGATTCTCCGGAGCATTCTTCTTCAACTTTTCTTTCAGAACAGAGTGAAGCAAAGCAGGAAAGCATTCGGCCTCGCCATCAGTGCCCAAGTGCGTCGATACCTTTCTGGTGACTTAGTTCTTCCAAGTTGTTCTACTTCAAGCAGTGATCTTCATCATCATCATATGGTCCAAGGAACAAAGTGATCATTTACAGATCAGACTTCCATAGCAATACTTTCCCAGAATCAAATTTGTACTTCTTGTACTTTTTCTCGTTTTATTTCAAAATCCAACTTTTGTTTGGCAATTTTGTTAAAGTGAAACAATATAGACACACACACACACACTCATGGATATATTATATATATATTATAGACACACACAACACACCCACCCACAACACACACACACACACGCACACACTCATGAAATCCCATAACCGGATACAACATGGCCCAGGAACTCCATTCGGTCCAAGAAGAACTTGTACTTCGACTGCTTCCCATACAGCTGCTCCTTCCTCAGAGTCTCCAGCATAATCCGTAGATGCTCCTCGTGCTCCTCTGGCATCTTCGAATAGATGAGAATATCATCAATGAAGACCACCACGAACTTATCAAGGTACAGATGGAATACCTTATTCATCAAGTTCATGAATACCGTCGGGGCATTAGTCAACCCAAATGGCATGACAGTAAACTCATAGTGGCCATAGCGAGTGCTAAAAGCAGTCTTTGAAATGTCATCCCGCTTTACCTTCAGCTGATGGTACCCAGATCGCAAATCTATCTTCGAGAACACCCTCGCGCCTCTCAACTGATCAAACAAGTCATCAATCCTGGGCAATGGATACCTGTTCTTGATAGTGAGGTTATTGAGCGCTCGGTAGTTGATACACCTCCATACCGTACCGTCCTTCTTCGGGACAAATAGAACTGGCACGCCCCAAGGTGAGGAACTAGATCTGATAAAGCCCTTGTCCTGCAGCTCGTCGACTTGCTTCTCTAGCTCTGCCAACTCGCTGTTATTGACTCGATAGCCATGCTGAGAAATAGACACAGCGCCCGGCATCAAGTCTATCGAGAACTCAACATCTCTGTCCGACGGAATCCCCGACAATTCTTCGGGGAAGACATCCAAGAACTCTGCAATAAATGGATACGACAACTCCTGCCCCGCCAACAAGGCTCCACAGAATCCATCTCCCGGCTCCGCTGCTCCTCTGACAAACTGAAACTCTGGCTCTCCTGGCGGACTAAACAATACCCTTCCTGCTCTACAATCTATACTAGCATGGTGCCTTCTCAACCAGTCCATACCGAGTACCACATCGTAACTCGAAAGTGGCATTACGAGCAAGCATGCACTCAGTTCACGGTCTCACAATGTAACACTCCATTCCTTGCAAATATTATTAACCAGAATAATACCTCCCCCGGTCAAAATCTTGCAAGTCCTATCCAGATACTCAGCAATAATATTGTGTCTAAGTGCAAAAGAAACTGACACAAAACTGTGTATAGCACCTGAATCAAACAATGCTAAAGCAGAAAAAGAATTAAGATGAACTGAACCTGCCACAACATCTGCAACTGGCTCGATCTTCTCGACTGCAAGAGCAAAAGCCCTGTCCTGAACACCCTGCTGGTGGTGGTGCTGAGCAAATTGCTGCTGCTGGATCGGACCCCCTTGGCTGCACTGTAGGTACTCTTGCTGGCGTCCTCTGAGCTGTTCCAGTAACACGAGGGTTCTCTGGACAATCTCTCAACTGATGGCCTGTGCCACCGCAAAAGAGACATACTTCCAGCCTCTTCCAGCAAACCTCCCAGGCGTGACCAGGCTTCTTGCAGAAGTTGTAAGAAGCTCCATTCTGTACCTGCCTCTGCTGAGTTTGCAGCACCTGCTGAACCGGTGCTCTGACCTGAACCTACGGCTGGTGATGCTGGAAAGAACGATGCTGAAGCTGAGGGCGTTTAGCAGCCCCGCGCTGCTAGTAGCCCCCGAGAAAAGATCGCGATCCCTCTTGGGCATCAAGCCCCACTCCCGCTCTATCTTGCGGGCCTCCGCATAGATCTCGGTGTCAATCGCATAAAAAGAGGGAATAAGGATCCTGATATCCCAGATCAAACCCTCTCTGAAATGGCTCGCCCTTACCTCCGGGTCACGAACCATATACTCCGCATATAGGCTCAGACGTCCAAACTCTACGGCGTTACTCCTCCACAAACAAACTGCCCTGCTGCGATTCTAAAACTGCCTCAGCAGGTCATTCTTGTCTGTAGTAGAGAAGAACTTCTCCTTAAAGAGAAGCTTGAACTCGGCCCAGGTATGGCCCTCCCCAGCAAGGTTTGGCTCGTTCCTGAACCAGGTGCGAGCAATATCCAACTACTGTAAACCCAATGCCTCGACCTTCAGGTGGTCTGCAAGGTGGGAGGCCCTCATCTGCCGCTCGATGTCCTCGAGCCAGTCGTGAGCATAGACAACACCCCTCAGTCCTGCTAAAGTCACGAGGCCCTAACTTCTTGAACTCCTGAATGTCGTCCGACCACGGACGCACCCCATGATGTGGAGCCCTCTGCTCCACGGCTGCTAAGGCCAACTGATGGGCATCCTCCATACTTTGACGCATCGTGTCGGTCTGCCTCTGATGGCCTCATACTGGGCTCTGAGTCTCCAACATCTGCTAGAAGAAAGCAAGCATCTGTCCCATGTTTGTAGGCAGAGGATGCGGAGGAGGAAGAACATCTGCTACTGACGGAGGAGTCCGCTGTGTAGGAGGAGGAAGAGTGCCCACGTCAACAGGTGGTACTGCGGCATGAACAGTCGTAGCAACCTCCGGGTCAGTCCTCGAAACCGGTAGAGAAGCGACCTCAAAAGCTGCTGTCGACACTCCGACTGCGATAGGAGTATCTGGATCAGGTCCGTGAGACATAGCAGACCTCTCCATATCTGCGGCCTCAGGATGCTGTGATCTTGTTTGCACCTTCCTAAAGATAGATTAAAAGAAGAAAATCAATATGGCACATGAATTATTATATCAAGAAGGACAGTTAGAATGCAAGAATCAATATAAAAAGGACAGTTAAAATGATCAGCAAGTGGAAGGTTTCCTATTTTTGTGATTGAGTAAACTTTGCCTATAGCCTATCCTAGATACGTACCATAGGCTCGTAATAGCACACTAAGTCGAGCGCCACTACGACATCGTACTAATTGCGACTTTTGACCTGCATGGGCCACCACTAAAAATATGTCACGACCCGCACCCTAGGTAGGGGCACAAGTGCGTAACAGCGCCCA
>JANAVB010010199.1:21344375-21349375 GCA_029216955.1 Iris pallida
CTGACCTTCTCTGCAGCATCTACTACCATCTCAGGGCCAAGCAAAACCCTCTTGTCGATATCATTCCAAGACAAGGGAGTACGACACCTCCGTCCGTATAGAGCCTCGAAAGGTGACATCTCTATACTGGCTTGGTAGCTGTTGTTGTAAGCAAACTCTACCAAGTGAAGGTGGTCCTCCCAAGATCCCCCGAAGTCCAAGATACAGGTACGAAGCATATCCTCGAGGGTCTGAATCGTCCTCTCCGACTGCCTGTCTGTCTGGGGCTGGTATGCGGTACTGAACTTGAGCGATGTGCCCAAGCTAAGCTGTAAACTCCTTCAGAAGTTGAAAGTGAATCGGCTATCCCGATCCAAGACTACGCTCACCAGAACCCCGTGCAATCGGACTATCTGCCGCACGTACATCTCGGCCAGCCTCTCCGTAGACAAACCCATCTTGAAAGGCAAAAAGTGGACCGATTTGGTCAATCGATCAAAATTGACCCAAATCGCATTCTTCTCTCCTAGAGAGCGCGGAAGTCCAGACATAAAGTCCATAGTGATATGCTTCCACTTTCACTCAGGAATGGATAATGGCTAGAGCAAACCACCTGGCCTCTTCCTCTCGGCTTTCACCTGTTGGCACACCAAGCATCTAGAAACGAACTGAGCCACCTCGCGTTTGCCATACCACCAAACATGTTGTCTCAAGTCTCTATACATTTTGTTGGCACCAAGATGCATAGAGGACTGAGAACGATGCACCGCCTGAAGAACCTCCTCCCGAAGTCCTCCGCTCGGCACGCACTATCTGGTACCATATCTTAATGACCCATCTCCCACTATAGAGAACTCATCCAACAATCCTGTCCGGACCTGCTCCCTGATGACCCTCAGAGCCTCATCCTCAAACTAAGTTGCTCTGACTCTGTCCATCAGCTATAACTGCACCTGAAGACCCCACATCTGCTTCTCAAACCCAGGAACTAACACCTCAATGCCTAAGCTCTCCAGATCTGCCAGAAGGTGATGATCCATCGTCAAACACATGGCCACTGGATACCTGCTCAAAGCATCAGCAACCACGTTGGCCTTCCTGGATGGTACTGTAAGGATATATCAAAATCCTTCATCAGCTCTAACCATTGCCTCTGCCTCATATTTAGCTTCCTCTGGGTAAACACGTACTTCAAGCTCTTGTGGTCAGTGAAAATCTTCACACGCTCTCCGTACAAATAGTGTTTCCACAGCTTCAAGGCAAAAATGACTGCTACCAACTCCAAATTATGAGTCGGATAGTTATCCTCATGCGGCTGTAACTACCTAGATGCATAAGCAATTACCTTCCCATGCTGCTGAAAATGCAACCCAAACCCTTTACCGAAGCATCACTGTAGATCGTGAATCCTCCGGACCCAGATGACAACGTCAAATAGGAGCCGACGTCAACCTCTTCTTCAGCTCCTCGAAAGCAGCCTGACACTCATCAGTCCAAACGAACTCCACGTCCTTCTAGGTGAATCTAGTCATCGACTTTGATATTCAAGAGAAGTCCTGCACGAACTTTCGATAGTATCCTGCCAAACCTAGAAAGCTCTAAATCTCGGTAAGTGAACTAGGTGTTGACCAAGACTCCACCGCTGCAATCTTCTTCTGATCCACTGAAATCCCATCACCGGATACAACATGGCCCAGGAACTCCACTTGGTCCAAGAAGAACTCGCACTTTGATAGCTTCCCATACAGCTGCTCCTTCCTCAGAGTCTCCAGCACAATCCGTAGATACTTCTCGTGTTTCTCAGGCATCTTCGAATAGATGAGAATATCATCAATGAAGACCACCACGAACTTGTCAAGGTACGGATGGAATACCTTATTCATCAAGTTCATGAATATCGCCAGGGCATTAGTCAACCCAAATGGCATGATGGTAAACTCATACCGGCCATAACGAGTGCGAAAAGCAATCTTCGGAATGTTATCCCGCTTCACCTTCAGCTGATGGTACCCAGATCGTAAATCTATTTTCGAGAACACCCTCGCGCCGCTCAACTGATCAAACAAGTCGTCAATCCTAGGCAATAGATATCTATTCTTGATAGTGAGGTTGTTGAGCGCTCGGTAGTCGATACACATCCATATCGTACCGTCTTTTTTCGGGACAAACAGAACTAGCATGCCCTAAGGTGAGGAAATGGATCTGATAAAGCCCTTGTCCTATAGCTCGTCGACTTGCATCTTCAGCTCCGCTAACTTACTATTGTTGAATCGATAGACATGCTGAGAAATAGGCTCAGCGCCCGGCATCAAGTCTATCGAGAACTCAACATCTCTGTCCGGTGGCATCCCCGGCAATTCCTTGGGAAAGACATCCAAGCACTCTGCAATAAATGGATGCGGCAGCTCCTGTCCCGCTAACAAGGCTCCATAGAATTCATCTCCCGGCTCCGCTGCTCCTCTGACAAACTGAAACTCTGGCTCTCCTAGCGGACTAAACAACACTCTGCCTGCTCTACAATCTATACTAGCATGGTGCCTACTCAACCAGTCCATACCGAGTACCATATCGTAACTCAGAAGTGGCATTACCAGCAAGCACGCACTCAGTTCACGGCCTCCCAATGTAACACTCCGTCCCTTACAAATATTATTAACTAGGATAATACCTCCCCCAGTCATAATCTTGCAAGTCATACCCAGATACTCAGCAATAATATTATGTCTAAGTGCAAAAGAAACTGACACAAAACTGTGTGTTGCACCTAAAACAAACAATGCTAAAGCAGGAAAAGAATCAAGAAGAACTGAACCTGCCACAACATCAACAACTGGCTCGATCTCCTTGGCTGCAAGAGCAAAAGCCCTGTCCTGAACACCCCGCTGCTGGTGGTACTGAGCAAACTGCTGCTGCTGGGTCGGAAGTGGACCCCTCGGCTGCACTGCAGGTACTCTCAATGGTACCCTCTGAGCTGTACCAGTAACACGAGGGTTCACTGGATAATCTCTCAACTGATGGCCTGCGCCACCGCAAAAGAGATATACTCCCAGCGTCTTTCAGCAAACCTCCCAGGCATGACCAGGCTTCTTGCAGAAGTTGTAAGAAGCTCCATTATGTACCTGCCTCTGCTAAGTGTGCTGCACCTGCTGAACCAGTGCTCTGACCTGAACCTACGGCTGGTGATGCTGGAAAGAACGATGATGAAGCTACGGGCGTTTAGCAGCCCCCACACTGCTAGTAGCCCCCGAGAAAAGATTGTGATCCCTCTTGGGCTTCAAGCCCCACTCCTGCTCTATCTTGCGGGCCTCCGCATAGATCTCGGTGTAAGTCACATAAAAAGAGGGAATAAGGATCCTGATATCCCAGATCAACCCCTCTCTGAAATGGCTCGCCTTATCTCCGGGTCATGAACCATATACTCTGCATATTGGCTCAGACGGACAAACTCTGCAGCGTACTCCTCTACAGACAAACTGTCCTGCTGCAGATTCTGAAACTGCCTCACTAGATCAATCTTGTCTGTAGGAGAGAAGAACTTCTCCTTGAAGAGAAGCTTGAAATCGGCCCAGGTATGGCCCTCCCCAGCAAGGGCTGGCTCGTTCCTGAACCAGGTGCGAGTAATGTCCAACAACTGTAATCTACTGCCTCGACCTTCAGGTCGTCTGTAAGTCGGGAGGCCCTCATCTGCCGTTCGATGTCCTCGAGCCAGTCTTCAGCATAGACAACACCCTCAGTCCCGCTAAATTCAGGAGGCCCCAACTTCTTGAAGTCCTGAATGTCGCCCGACCTCGGACGTGCCCCATGATGTGGAGCCCTCTGCTCCACGGCTGCTAAGGCCAACTGATGGGCGTCCTCTATACCCTGACGCATCTTGTCGGTCTGCCTCTGCTGTGCCTCATACTGGGCTCTCTGAGTCTCCAACATCTGCTGGAAGAAAGCAATCATCTGTTCCATGTCTGTAGGCAGAGAAGGTAGAGGAGGAAGAACATCTGCTACTGACGGAGGAGTCCGCTGTACTGGAGGAGGAAGAGTGCCCATGTCAAAAATTGGCACTGCGGCAGGAACAGTCGTAGCAACCTCCGGGTCAGTCCTCGAAATTGATGGAGGAGCGCCCCCAAAAGCTGCTGCCGACACTCCGACTGCGACAGGAGTATCTGGATCAGGTCCGCGAGACATAGCAGACCTCTCCATATCAGTGGCCTCAGGATGCTGTGATCTTGTCTACACCATCCTGAAGATAGATTAAAAGAAAGAAATCAATATGACACATGAAATATTATATCAAGAAGGACAGTTAGAATGCAAGAATTAATATAAAAAAGAACAGTTAAAATAATCAGCAAGTGGAAGGTTTCCTATTTTGTGATTGAGTAAACTTAGCCTATAGCCTATCCTAGATACGTACCACAGGCTCGTAACAGCACACTAAGTCGAGCGCCACTACGACATCGCACTAATTACGACTTTCGACCTGCATGGGCCACCACTAAAAACGTGTCACGACCCGCACCTTAGATAGGGGCACAAGTTCGTAACAACGCCCAGCCTACTCCGTAAAAACGGTATAGAACGCTGTAGGTCTGCTAGCTACAAACAGTATATAATAACATGTCATCTTCGCACGGAGGATATAATATGAAATACTAATAAACTCAATCACAATCTAGAAGGAAGAATCATGTCACGAAAACTAGATAGATATAAACCACACAATGCAATATCCAGCTCAATAACGAGAAAGAGAGTCACAAAGTAATATGGTTATACAATCCCAAAATATAATATCATAAGTGGCAAGCTGGAGACAAAGTCCAGTCCAAAACAACTCTAACTAAGTAATAGGTAAAGTCTCATCAGGCGGAGCTAGGCCCTGCTGAACCAAGGTCTCTAAGTCTATGCCTACTACGTCCTCTGGACCATAGTAGGTACAGTAATCCTTCTCATCAGCATCTGTAATATTTTGTCAACATATCCAGTCAGGATGGAACGAGCACACTCAATTAACAACAGTTCATAAGATA